>PVJH01006222.1:0-103774 GCA_004026705.1 Nesogale talazaci
GTTCTACTCTGTCCTGTGGAGTCACTAAGGTGCCATCGACTTAATGGCAGTTTTTTGAGATGTAATGATCAGGTTTGAAAAAAATACACAGGGGATGGGGTTTCCGGCGCCACAGAGCAATGGGGGCAAAAACTCAAAAAACAAAACAAAGCAAAACAAAAAAACCCCAACCCAGAATACCACTATTTTCGTAGAAAAGAAATGTGGACATGAAGATGTAAAGAAGGATTTCCAAAGCTGCCATCTTTAAGACTAAAATCTTAAACTAAGATTTAAAGATTTACTCCATAATTTATAAAGCCCACTGCCCACTTCATAATGACTCCATAGAACAGAGGAGAAGTGCCTCACAGGGATTCCCAGTCTGTAATCTTTAGAAAAGCAGAAAGCCTCATCCTTTTTTCCTGCAGCTAGATGGAGACTTCAAACCACCAACCTTAAAATGAGCTCACACACTGCATCACCAGGTCTCACCTCCATTATATAGTGGGTTAGAATTTGGAGTTTTACATATATCTTAATAGTTGGGACAACCTATTTATAAAGCAAAATATGCAACCAACCAAAAAAACCAGTATTTAGCCCCTTCATGAATATTCCAGTGTTTAAATAAAAGATACGATGTCATTATAAAACACCTTGGAGTTGTTTTCACAATTACGTATTGTGTGTAAAGCACTGAACAAGCCCTGTGTGAGACAATGCTTTAAAATATGCTCTGTTGGGCCTGAGCCCCAGTGGCGTAGTGCTTGAGTGCTGGACTGTGGCCCACAGGCTTGGTGGCTCAAATCCAGCAGCAGCAAGGCTGGGTAGCTCCCACGACCACCAGAGGGCCGTGGTGCCCTCCCCCCCAAAAAAAAGCATGTTCTGTCATATATAAATCATGAGCCCTTAGAATCCTCACTCTTGTGGTTGAATCATGTTTTCCTATGGTATGTTTAACCTCTAAAACTAACATCCTTGTGTCTATACTACTGAATTATAATGGCATTTTAAAGAAAGCAGAAATAAATAATCTGTGAATACATTTAAAATATGTTGTACCTTATTTCTATGCTCTTTGAGCTTATACTCATAAATGCTTTTACAAACACGATGTACTGATTTGATAGTCCTATGTAAATTTGGTTCTTAATTTTTGTATGATTTCTTGCAGGTAGTTCTTTTGGGTTCTTGGAGTGGAACAATATAAACATGGACAAAGCCTTGTCAAGGTGGACATTTTTATTGTCATAATCACTTCAAACATATAGACAGTATTTAGTTTTATAGTATTTTAGTCCAATAACTAGAGCAATATTTGTAGAATAATTAACCCTAGCTTTGCATTAACCTTTTAACAAAATGTAACTTTTCATTCCAAATGGTTAACGTTCACAGAACACTAGTTGTTGTGTGCTCTTGAGTGAATTCCGCCTGCTGGGGACTCCAGATGGCAGGATGGAACGGCCCTGCAGGGTTTTGTAGGCTGTCAATCTTATTTTGGGGGAAGCACTGTGTGTCTTGGGTGAAAGATTACAGAGAAAATAAGCTTCCCATTCTGCAGCGGGTTGAGGGAGGTGTCGGGCAGGGTAAGATACGACAGAACAATACTAACTTATAAAGTATTGAGGGCTGATGGGGGAGGGAGAGCAGGGGAACAGGGAGGGGTTGGAGGAGCTGACACCAGGGGCTCTGGGAAAGGGCGGATGTTTAGAGAATGATGACGGCAGCGGACGTGCGAGGGTGCTTGCCACAGTACGTTTATTTATGTACTGCAAAAACGATGTATGAGCCCCTAGTAAAATGATTTTTAATTAAAAAAAAAAAAGAGTGCTCTTTAACACAATAGCTCTCTTCTTGTTTCTATATAGGTTCCCTGTTTCCATTTCACCTGCATTTCCAGCCCCGTCATCTCTTCTGAACTGTAGTGGGGAACAAATGCTACCTAGTGGTCTTATTTGGTCGAGCACATTCCTCACTGGTGGAGCAGTTCCCTGCTGGTATAAGCCTATGGTTTGGCTAGAAGATGATCTCTAGGAGTGAGCCCAGTTTCAAGTTTGAAAGGAGTGTAAGGGCCATAAATCTGGAGGGTTTCATTCGTCTTTATAAGGCCTTCACTTTGGTCTTCTTATGGTTTAAAATGCCTTGTCTACATTTTTCTCTGACTTTGTCCTGAACATTCTGTTGTGATTCCTGTCAGATGAGTTAGTAGCCATAGTTGGGCACCGTCTATTTCTTTTCGTCCCGGGCTGGTGGAGGCTGTGGTTCACATGGCCCATAGTCTTCTGTGCCCATTGTTTTCATGGGTCTTTAATTCACTTCACTCTTTTCTCCAGATGGGAAGAGACCAATATATAGAGATGAGATAGTCAATCACAAGCCATTTAAGACGCCATTCACTCATCAAAGTGTGCATTAAGTTATGCCATTTGACAGAAACGTCCCCCAAAGATTATGGTTACGATCAAGTCCAGTCACTCAGTCTCTCAGGGTGTTTGGTTGTGGCTAAGAAGTTGCAAAAGAAGACTTTGAAGAGCAAGGTATGTGCCCTACTATATACTTTGATGTATTTGTAACACAAAACAAATTCACCTGTAAAACTATCCTCTGCCAAACACATATATGGTAAGTTCTTGGGTATATTCACGTGTCATCCCACACCCATCCAATTTGCATATCTGCTTGTAAATTAGACTTTATTTCTGTTATCATTGGATTATGACTGGAATAGTGTTTCCTGTTGTTACTTTTTACTCTTCCATAACCCCCAGAATTTTTTTTTGCCTTTGTCATGTGTTGATGCCCCCGCAAATGTATTGCTCTTCCCGTCATTCTAGTTAATACATGTTTACTCTCTAGTTTGTGGTTTCTCTTTCCCACCCCTCACCACTCTATCTCGGTTACCTATTAAAGAATATTCCTTTCTTTGTGTAAACCCTTTCATAGACTATTTGCCCTTTAATGTTTGACTTGTTTCGCTCTGCATAATACCCTCCATGTTTTGAGATGTTGCGCAGGTTTTATTGTTGCTTCTCAACTCAAAAACTCAGGGCCATCGGATCAGTTCTGAGCCATCACGATCCAGTAGGATAGGGGAGAGCTGCCCCTGTGGGTCTCCGAGGCTAGCTTTTGCTGGTGGTTTCAAACTGCTGACCCTGGTTAGCAGCGCAGTGGGTAGTCGCTGTGCCCCCAGAGTTCCCTGTTAATGTTGCTTAGTGTTTATTCCCTTATAAACGTATGCAGTAGTGTGCCCATTCATTGTTGGCCGATCCTATCTGTTAGTCATTGTAGATACCGCTGTGATGAACGTGGGCATATGTGTCTCTGTGTCACTACTCTTACTTCTCCAGGGTTTAGGGCATGGGGTGAGCGTGTTGGGTCAGATGGTCTCCTTTCTAACTTTAAGGAAGCACCACACCGTTTCCCACGGTGGCTGCGCTAGGCTCTCAATGTGTACAAGAGCAGATCACCGGGTTTTTCCTCCCACGGAGAAGCTGGTGAGTTCAAATGCCAACCTCGTGGTTATTAGCCCCCTATTTAACCACGAAATCACCAGGGCGCCTTGTGATGAGTCCTACATAGATGAGGAAAGCCAAAGTGTGTTGTCCCAAAATCACGGAAACATGTATTAAACACAAATATCAGAATGTGAAGCTGTTATATCTCCATATATCCACCACCTACATTTATACACTGCTTCCCTCTCTTTAACCTCTCCCCCTCAAGAATTCTGCACGTTTGAGTTTATACAGAGTCAGTCAGCAGCCTTGGTATCCTTGAGATTCAAAATCTGTTCCTTTTCCATGATCTTTGTGGTTTGAGAACAAAAAGAAATTAGAGCGAACAAGATCAGGGAACTAGGGTGGATGCGGTAAGGTTTCCCAACAACATTCTCAAAGGTCAGCCTTTGAAAAATGAACAGGTACATTGTTGTGATAGAGAAAAAATTCTGGGAACAACTTTCTGGGCCCTTTTCTTACCAATACAACTTTCAATTCCCTTAAAATGTTTTCCTAATAACTGTCTGTGATAAATCTGTCTCCTCTGAGGCAATCTTATCAAGGTCACCTCCCCAGAATCTAAAAAATTTAGTCATCACAGCCTGAGCTGACCTCTCTGCCTAGAACTTAACTGACCTAATAGATGCCTTCAGAAGTTATTGCCTTTTTTTTACAACCTGATAAATCATTTAATATTTAAAAAGTGGAAGGATTTCACACTGAAGATACAGGTGGCCCTGTCTCATTTTCACTGGGCAGGACTGAGACCAATGTGTGGAAGTGCTAACAAAGCAGATTTGGGTCAGCATTCAAAAGGACCTTGGGCACTGACCTCAGGACTGCTACACGGCACAGCTCCATGGGACACCCTTCTCCAAGCCACAGGCCAGATCCCAGCCCCTGGAGATGGGAGCAAACACACTACCACACAGTCTCAGGGTCCTGAGGAGCTGGCTTGCATGTTACAGGCTGGCTGGTTCATGGAGGACATTCCCTTTCACAGAGCTTGCTCGATTTGAGGCAAAGTAGCAGTAAGGCAATGGCGACCAGCTGGTTTCTCCTTTGGGTGAGGTGTGCGGAAGCCACAATGAACGAAGGACCAACATGTTGAACTGCTCACCACAGGTCAGCCACTCAGACACACTAGCCATTGCTCAGGAGAAAGAGGAGACTGCTCCTGTACAGATTCCAGCCTTAGAAACCGCATCTCTCGGGTCACCTTGAATTGGAATCAACTCAGTGGGAGTGGGTAGACTTCCTCAGTCTCTACTGGTTTGTCCAGCATGTACGGAGCATCTGCTAAACATCAGGCACATCTTCAGCCCAGGGTAAGATAGGAAGACACTGCTCTTGCCCCTGGGAAGTCAGCAGCTCCAAGCCACTCGGTAATGTTGTCCTCTCACAGCACTGCGGCAGCCTGATGTGATCCGAGCTGGGTGCTCAGCAGCAGCTCAAGGTCCACAGCTGTGCCTCCGGCAAGGTAGGTTCCATCTAGCTTTATGACAGGAAACTGAAAAAGTCTCATTTCCATGACAACGAAGGATCCCTTGACTCTTGAGCTCAAAAGACAATTGTTAAAGGAGGGGGCGGAAACCCACCTGAGACTTGTTTTACAACTGGGTACGCACTGATGAAAAATGTCTTTGGGAAAGTAAGTTCTGTGAGGGTCATTAGGTACTCTGGGTAAGCCTGGGGGCCTTAGAAAGCCATTGGGTTTTTCATATCGTCTGTGACACCATTAGACCAAAACACACCACTCAAGATACTACTGCTTTCAACTTTTTTAAAATGTGAATTGAGTGAAGGTTCCCACATTAGAAATTTCATACACATTTTGTTTCAACTCTCTATTGCGTTCCTCTCAAGGGACCATTGCTTAGCCCACTTCCTTCTCCTGGCTTCTATTGCCATTCCTTTGAGCAATGTCCTTGGGTAAATGCTGCCTTTTTGATCTTAAGTGATTATTCTAAAGTGTACCACCACCTTATTGTTATTGTTCCCCATTCTGTGCTGTCTAATCTTGGCTGAAAATTAAGCTGACGGGTGAATTCAGTTCCAGACTTGCAGAGGGACGAAGGACCTTACAGTTGTCTACTTGACCAGTAAGCTTCATTTTTCTTATGATTTTGAAACCCAAACCCAAATAAGTCTTTGATTGTACCTTGTCTTTTGAAGAGGACCTACCAAGATGAAAGTGTATTACTTAGAAAAATTGTCCTTATCCACCCATGGCAGACAAATGCTTACACATTTTTTAATAAAACGTGTGTATGAATGAGGACCCTCATAGTAGTACTTTTTGACTTACTCTCAAATGTCATCTCAGTCCTTACAGCTACACGGTGAACGAGAGTCTATCTCTGCTTCACACATGGAAAAACTGAGGCATGACAAGTCTAAGTTCTTTAAATTAGTTTTTTAAAATGTTCTTGGCTGAGCTCCAGTGGTATAGTGGTTGAGTGCAAGACTGCAGCCCACTGGGTTGGTGGTTCAAATCCAGCAGCAGCTCTCCAAGAGCAAGGCTGGGCCTCCTACCCCCACCAGAGGCCAGTGATGCAAAAAAAAATAAAAACAAATGTTCTTTTAACTATATCTTTTAATGTAGGCAAAACTCTGTTCTTGTCTAGTTATTTTATACAATACCCAACTCCCTCCATTTACTGAAGTACTTTTAATATAAAAAAAGAATGAGAATGGGACGCTGATCAGGAGTTAGGGGGATTCTGTTTGAATGGGTTATCAGGGATCCTTGTGCTTTCATCATGTCTCATTATTTTTCCCAAGCCCCTTATGCTCATTCTCTAAGTATTGATGTGTATACACAGGGGGTGACACCTGTCTCACTATTGCTTTCTGGTCTGACCACACTGTGAGATGTGGCTGATCTAAAAGATTTAAAATGTGCAATAATGTGTATCATGGAATATAGTGGATGATCTCTGAGTTTTCTAACCCTGATTCTATGAGTGACATAGGTGTCTTTATAACATTTTGTTGTTGTTATTTTTAAATCATTTTATTGGTGGCTCATACAACTCTTATCACAACACACACACACACACACACACACACACACACACACATATATATATATAGTATGCCAAGCACATTTGTACATTTGTTGCCCTCATTGTTCTCAAAACATTTGCTTTATACTTAAGCCTTTGGTATCAGCTCCTCGTTTTTCTCTTCCCTCCCCACTTCCCTCTCTCTCATGAGTCCTTGTTAATTTATAAATTATTATTATTTTGTTATATCTTCCACTGTCTGATGCCTCCCTTCACCCACTTCCCCGTGTCGCAAGTGCTCAGTAAGTATTTATTGAATTAACCAAGTCTCAGTTTTATAGCACATGCAACATAAAATTTGTGCTTGACTTGAATTTGATACAAAATGTGCTAACATCCAAAGAGCAAAACATTTTGCTCATTTTTTTTGTATTCAGGAGTACACTCATAAAACAATAGCTTTTCTTTACAAACATCTTTTTATTCATTGTTATTGATTGTAATCAAGTATGGAGTATAATTTGTTCCTCCAAGAGGGACAATAAGATCATAATTTTTTCTCTTTTTTAAAATGGGATCAAGCAGGTTTTAATATTTTGAACTGGCTAACGATAAGAAAACTATTTCTTTTTTTGTTTCTTTTAAAAAATATTTTTATTGGGGGCTCTTACATCTCCTACCACAATCCATACATTCCTCCAGTGTGTCAAGCACATTTGCACATATGCTGCCATCATCATTTTCAAAGCATTCTCTTCTCATGTGAGCCCTGATATCAGCTCCTTATTTCTTCCCCCTCCCTCACCCATCCTCCTCCTTCACAAACCGTTGATAAGTTATAGATTATTATTTTCATATGTCATCCTCCATCATCCGTCAACCACTTTTCCCTTGTTTGTCCCCCTGAGAGGGAGTTATAGGTTGATCCTTGTGATTGATTTCTCCTTTCTTCCCCAACCCTCTCCTAATCCATCTGGTATCTCTACTCTCCTTGTTGGCCCTGGGGGGGAGGGGAGGGTGGTGGTGGTGGTGGTGGTAATCTATCCTGATTCCCTATGTTGAGGGCTCTTGTCTGTAGCAGTGTGCATGTTTAGGTATATCTCTAGTTATCTCAGTTTTTGCTTGGCTATTATAAAGGATACTACCTCTTTAATTGTTCCTTCTGTGATCGTGTTTAATGTGTATAGCAGTCCGATAGACTTCTTGTATCCTTCCACTCTGCCATATTCCTCTATCACGTTCATCACTCCACTTTTGGAGTTTTGGGGGATTTTGATGTATAAAATCATATTGCCTGTAAATAGCAAGAGCTTCTCCTCTTCCTTCTCCAAGTGAATGCCTTTGATGTCTTTTCTTTGTCTTATGTTGTTAGCTAGGACCTCCGGTACAATATTAAATAAAAGGGGGGGACAAGGGGCATCCTTGTCTGGTCCCCTTTTTCAGTGGAATTGCTTTTGTCTTTTCTCCATTGATTCCCACTTTAGCTGTTGGTTTTTCATATATACCATGTATAACATTGAGAAATTTTCTTTCCATTCTTATCTTTTTGAGTGCTTTAAACAGGAATGGGTGTTGGGTGTTGTCGAATGCTATTTTAACATCTATCAATGTTATCATGTGGTTCTATAATTTTCATGTCAATGTGGCAAATAATACAAATGGTCTTTCGTATGTTGAATCACCCCTGCATTCCTGGTATGAATCCCACATGGTCATGGTGAATTATTTTTTATATGATTTTGTAATATATTGACCAATATTTTGTTAAGGATTTTTGCATCAGTATTAGGAATATTGATCTGTAGTTTTTGATTCTTGTGAGATCCTTGCACATCTTAAGTATCAGAATTATGCTAGCTTCATAGAAAGAATTTGGAAGTTTTACTTCTTTTTCTATGTTCTGGAAGAGTTTGTGTAGGATTGGTGTCAGTTCTTCCCTGAATGCTTGGTAGAATTTTCCTGTGAAGCCATCAGGCCCAGGGGATTTGTTATTGTAGGTAATCCCTTAATAACCTTGTCCATTTCTTCTACTGCTGTGGGGTCTGTTAAGGTTCTTGACATCCATCTGGGATAGTTTAGGGAGGGCTTGTGTTTCCAAGTATTTGTTCATTTATTCCAACTTGTTGAATTTGTTAGAGTATAGGCCTTCATAATACTGTGTAATTATCCTTTTGAATTCATTAGGGTCCATTGTAATGTCCTGTTTCACCCTTCATTCTTGCTATGGAAATGTATTCCTTTGTTCTTCTTTTTTTATTTTTAAGGGAAGGCAGACTGCCATACGCAGCGCCTCATTTGGAGGTGCCTGGAGTCTGGGAAGCTTAACCACTCTACCTTCTCGTAGGAGAAGGATCTTGAGGCTGGTTTGGAGGCTCCAGCAGGAGAGTGCAGCCGCTCATATTTCCTTGACAGAAGGACGGTCCTCCCCCTCTCAGAGAAGGTCATCCCCTTCAGCCAAGCGCGCAGCTTCGGGAGGGACACACATGGAGCAGTGAGAGAGGAAAGGGACACCCGTCTGGCCAGCCAGATCAGCCGAATCCACCCTGGCGATCAGTGGGGGACAGATGTCGCAGCCAGCTCATCCTCACATCCAATTTGTTCCTTTATTTGGTTAGGTTTGCCATCGGTCTTTTGAGTCTGTTAATCCTTTCAAAGGACCAACTTTTAGCTGCATTCAGTTTTTTTGTATAGGAAACTGTTTCTTATGCAGAGTTGCAAAGTGTACACTTTAAAAAAAGTTGGAAAATGTCATTCAACATCTCAATAAAATGTTATGAGAAAAGAAAGCAAAATCTGTATGAATATTTCAAAGTTGATTAAGTGTATGCATATTATCCTTTAAATATACAGGTAGTACTAAGTACTTCTGAGTTATAAGTGGTGAATTAGATTATCGTTTAAAGATATTTCAAGGCTGTCTAAGTGGACAGAAGAGTGATAGAGTGTTGGGTTAGGAAATTGCAAGATAATATTAACTAGAGAAATTATCCCAGCAATAAATATAGTAAGCCTAATGAGGTCTGTAATTTCAGTTCCAACCAGGAAATGTGCACAGAAATAATTATAGAATCATGACTGTTCTCTCAAGATAATCAGCTCTGTGTTCTGTTGTGGACAGAAAAGCAAGTAATATGTGGGCTATCAACAGGAAGGGGCTTAGGAAAATCAACATAAATATCTTACTCTCAGACAACACAGTGGTTTATCTAAACATGAGACAGCAGGAAATTCTTTTACCTTCTTGATGGACAAAAATGTTCAAAACTGCTTAAATCCTTAAATATGACCAGAGCTATCATTTTTCCTCCACAGAATTCAATAATGCATATATTACTGTCTGTCCAACTTTTAAAGTGTAGAGACAGGAATAGTCATTGACTTGGCTGCTCTAATCCTCCGTCCTTTCAGGTGACGCAAAATGCTCTATACCACAGAGCAGCACACCAGAACTGAATGAGCACTGACCACTAATATATCTGAATGTCCTCAGACTGTGATTTCAAAAGAGCACTTTCTACACCTCCTGCGCCATCTTCGAAGGACATGATGCTTGCTAAAGTGGAGGGGTGGCAAAAAGGAGGAAGGCCCGTAACAAGAAGGGTGGGCACCGTCGCTGCATCACCGGACTCAGGCCTGGAAGCAGCGGCGAGGAGGTCTCTCTGTTTGTTGTGCACCGGGTCGCTGTGGGTCGGAACCCACTTGATGGCTTCTAACAACAAGAGTTACGTCCTATGGAATAGCGAGTATAGAACAGTGTTTCCTTCTTCGTTAGGTATTTACGTGCACACATGCGTTCCCCAAACTCAAAGGAAAATTGGGGCAAATAAAGTAATTCACTTAAATACGGCTTTAAAATAACGTTAGACTTAGTAATTAGAAGACTATTAGTTGGAAGATTAAGAAAATTCAAGGAGATGATACTTGCTGCTGACTTTCGAGCGACTTTTGTGACTTCAATCAAACATATCTAGCTTCATAGTGATTCTACTAGCTCCAAAATCGTTTGGGCTTAAAACCTTCACTATTCTCATATCTTTCTCCTCCAGATTTTAGTAAATTTATTCTCCTTTCCTAACCTCACACTGTGAAGTTACCTTAAATCCTATTATATGTTCACTTTGTTTTGTATAGCTACTCTACTATGCTTATGAATTTATTTCAAATATGGATGAATTGAAAATGTCAAGAACTCAAAAAATAATAAGATCAGCAGGCATAAAATGATTGAAAGGAAGACCAGAAACAAAAAACTTAAAACCTTGTCATTATATATTATTTATCAACAGTTAAGTATGTTTTTATAAATATTTCATATAATAATAGGATAAGGAACTCCTTAGATGTTTTGGGAGAAAAAGGAACACAGGTGGGATGTTATGAATTTGAGACGTCACTGTTGTTTTTAGTTTGGTATATTAAAGGTCAGTTATTGCATTGACTCATTAACAAATTTATACTCGATATACTAACTTTTCCTGTGAGGTCTCAACTATGATTTCTTTTGATATGAGAAGTTAATTAAGAAATTTTACCTTATAAGTTGATAGAAAAATATTGCCTTTCTCATCTATATATGTAAATATAATTATCTATGATAAGGTAGGAATAAATTCAGGTACATAAAGTTATAAGCTTAGTACTAAGGCAGCAGCTGGACCTTGGGCCCCCACTCAGGCACTCCCGCAATGCAAGAACACTTTGTTCTATGAATCTGGCCATGATGCTCACTGGCCCAATACGATCACTGAAGTCAAATAGGTGCATATCAAAGGTGTATATCAAAGGATATACAGTCTGGGGTCTCAAAGCCTGAAGATAAACAAGCGGTCAACTAGCCGATAAGTATCCAAGCCCTCACAGAAGAAGCACACCAGCCAGTGTGGCCAAGAGGTGTCAAAAGGATAAGTTCTCAGACATCAAACAGGAAAATAAAACATATTACTGTGTATACACTTTCCTGAGATCATCACTGAGGACAAGTGGGGACATGAGAAAGAGTGGTGAAGATGGCTAATGGCACCCGGCTTTCAAAAAATGTAATGCCTGAAGCCTTAGAGGCTTGAAGATGAGCAAACAGGGCAACAATGCCTACCATAGACGAAACACACCAGCCTGTGCGACCATGAGGACTGGAAAGAAGCAGGTGTCAGGCATCAAAGAACAAAAATCATATCATGTGCCCACCCTCCCAACATGATCACTGAGGACAAAAGGGTGCAGAGGCAGACAGAGCCCAGGAAACTGATGGCGCCCAGCCACCAAACGATAAAGTAACTGGGATCTTAAAGGCTAGAAGGTGAACTGGTAACCATCCAGTGCAGAAGCAGAAAAGCCCACATAGAAGAAGTGAGGGGCTGAAGGGAGCAGACATCAAACATCAAAGAACAAGGATTAAATCAGTAACAATGAGGGGGAGAGCAGGGTGGGGACCCAAGACCCACTTGTGGGCAATTGGACACCCCCTTACAGGGGAGTCACAGGGAGGAGATGGGTCAATCAAGGGACAGTGAGGTAGCAATGAAGCATAAAACTTTATTTCCTGAAGGTTTTCTCCCCCCAACCATCATGGTCCCTGCAGTTCCAGCTGAACTGGAGGAGGTGCACTGGTGGAGATGGGAGCTGGAAACACAGAGAACTTGGGTAGATAGACCCCTCGGGGTCTGGTGGGAGTGGAGTTGTCGGATGGGTGGAGGGAGGGTGGGGTGGAGAGAGGAAGTCAGCTATGGGGATCTGCAGACTGTTTCCTATCTGGAGGATGGAAGTAGGGAGGAGTGGGCAGGGGGAGATGTTGGGCAGTGTAAAATATGACAAAACAGTAATGATTTGCAGAGTAATGAGGACTGGGGGGAAGGGGGGAAAGGATGGAGGGTGAAGGAAGAGGGACTCATATCAAGGGCCCAAGTGGAAAGGCAGATGTTGGGAGAATGTTTGTGAGGGCAGGCATGTGGGGGTGCTTGGCACAGTTATGTAACTATGTATTGAACTATGAATGGTGAAGTGATGTATGAGCCCCCAATAAAATATTTTTTAAAATATTGCCTTTCTTTTTAAATCTTTATTCTTCATAGGTTAAAAACTTAAATGCATTGGACCCATTTTATTTTGGGGGGAGAGGGGGGCATCACTCTCTCTAATGGGAGTATAAGACCCAGCCTTGCTCCTGGAGAGCTGCTGCTGGATTTGAAGCACCAACCCAGGGGGCCGCAGTCCCACACACAACCAGTACGCCACCAGGGCTCAGCCCTTGGACCCATTTTCATAGTCACACTACACTCTTTTTTTTTTTTTTTAACGCATTGGCCCTTAATTTGATGATGTTAACAATTCATATTTGATAAACTTCGTTATGAAATACTTACACAAAGTTAAGAAATAGACATGAAAACATGAGTACACCTCACCCCCAGTCCTGGAAGGCTGTAGGTGAGGATGACATTTAATGACATGTGCAAATCCTGTGCTGTGAGGACAAGGAGGGGAGAGGACATAAATGGTCTGCTCTGAGGAAAGCATGCAAGAGGATAAGGGGGATATGCAGAGGTGGCGGGGTGCTTCCTAGACACTGAGATCCTTTGGGCAGCCAGGCTCCTTTGCTGAGGCATTCTAAGTACTTTGTGTCTACTGGCTTAAGATTAACATTTTTGATAGTGCACTTCCTCATTGTGCCAAGTATTACAAGGTGATTAGCAGATGTGGGCTTATAGGTTTCTGTTGGGTTTTTTAATGATCTCCTCTTGCTACGAACTAACCCTTTAGGGCAGGAGAAGGGCCACAGCCTCATTCTCCATTCGGAACTTTATATGTACATAATAATTCTCTGTTTCTGTGGCTCACACTCTCTGCCCCATTCAGTCATTCCCTGTCATTCACTAAAGATGTGGGCACAGGACTGTCTCTTTCCCTGCACCCCCGCCCTCCCAATCCCATTGTTGTGGTAGGTGAACGGAGATTACTTGCCGCTAATAGAGAAGGTGATTTTTGATTGGGGGGGATTTTTCTTAGAAATATTTCTGTTTGGAAGTCTTCCTGGGAGTGGGGTGGTAGCATGGGGGCCCTTACACAGGAGAAAAGTTGTAATGATACAAATTTATGTTCTTGAGTTTTCTTGGTAAACATCCTGTTTCTGTGGTTACCGTTCCCATTCTGCACAGAAGCTATTTTAAAATTTTTCACTTAACTCAGTCCTCTCGTGTCAATTTGCCTGCCCCTTCTCTGCATTCTCCAGGGAATATTTTACCTACCATGCTCATGTCAAATATAGAAACTATGTGATAGAAAATTTCTCAAATTAGTACTGCCACCCATTCACACTGGACTCCCTTCTTGAGCCTTTTCTCCTTTCACAATGGAAAAGGTGACCCTAATCTATTCCAAGGTGCTAGATGTCTCATTTCTTAGGATATATATTCTTTGCTTATCTAGGATTTTATGTGCTTATCTAAATTTTATTCTTCTTTTCTACCCTCACACTGAATCGAGGTATCTCCCCTGTTCTGTTTCTTGGCTTCACCTTCATAGACATAGGTAATGAAAGAGTTGCCTCTACCATCTGTTTATTTTGTACCTCCTACTTACTCTTTAACCTCTGCTTTGGGCTATTAAACACCAGGTTAGCAGTTCGAACCACTTGTCACACTGAAGGATAAAGATGAGGATTTCTACTTCTCCTGTAAAGCCCAACAGTCTTGGAAGCCCACAGGGGCAGTTTTACCCTGTCCTACATGGTGACTATGCGTTGAAATCGACTAGATGGCAGTGGTTAGTTTTGTGGTTAGTAAAATTACCAATTTTTAAAAACCATCAGCTAACATTTTATTTCTAAATCCACTGGGGACTTTTTGGGCCTTACCTACTTGACCTCTCTTCAACATAAGATAGTTAAGAATGGTTAGTCTTCCTTTTTTATTTTTTGAAATATTTTCTTTAGCCTTCTCTGAAACTATTTATTCCTAGTGTCAGATAACTCTTCTGACCATTTCTTGATGTATTCAAGAACTCTCTTGTTAAAGAAAGAGCTCTCTCACTCCCACCAGAGGGCAGTGATGCCCCCCCAAAAAAGAACTCTCGTTCTTTCATATATTTTTAGTAGGCCCATGATTATATGCCAGACATTTTTCTAGGTACTGGAAACTGAGAACTTGATGCAGATGTGCTTTATAATTACACCCTCAAAATTACACTTTCAAACTTACACCCAAAAATTCACAAATATTTTCAAATGTTTCGCAGATCTCTAAATGCCTGTTTATCACCATAGATTAAGAAATCTTGCCTCAAGACTTCCAGCCCACTTTACTAGAAGCTTCCTGGAAATATTAGAAGACTTCTTCCAGAGACTTAGAGAGAGAGAGCGCTTAAATCACAAATTTAAAGGACTACCACCAGTACCACCAACACAACCACAGAAAGGAAAAATGAAGGCAATTTTCCCCAGAAAAGAGATTTTGCAACCCCTGGAAACTTTCTCCAAGTTGTTCAAACAAAGCAAGTGTCTCCAACCTAACATTTATGGGCAATGTACTGTTCTCCTCCCTAGCCCCATCTTCTTTGTACCCTGATGGGATTAACAAAATAAAACTCCAGAAGGATACATGACCCACCCTTATAAAGAATATATATATATAAAGTATATATAGTAAAGTATATGTATTTGATGATTATATATGTATATATATGGAGAGGGAGAGAGAGCTGATTCCATTACTTTGAGATTAGACTGAGTAGGGTTCTAAATTCTACTCTGGTTTACATGATGACATGGATGTCAACCTCAGGGGAGAGGGGCAAAGGGAAGACTGACTGAGCAATGTTTAACTTGATTAAGCTATTTCTAGTGACAGGAGCAGGAAATGGTCCCAGTGTTGATATTTTGTGGTTGGGACTAAAAGAATACTACATTCTTGGCACTGCCCCTTGATGCCATGTATATTCCATATCCTCTCCCTGATGTAGGATATATTTAAGCAAATAACATTCCAGCCAATTATTCCATAGTGTGTTTGCTTTGAATGCTATAAACAATAAAGGGTAAAATATTAAGATTCATGTTGTGTGTGTGAGTGTACAACATGACATCTATGCATTCTCAAGGCTTTTGTGTCTTACAAGAAAGAAACAAGACCTAACTTCATCCTTCTCTGTTCGGGTTCTTGCCCCCTTCCTTCATAGACATCGTTCATGAGAGAGTCGTGTTTTGTAGAAAATAAAATGGCATTTTTTTTGGGGGGGGGGTAGCCATCACTGCTCTCCGGTGGTGGGAGTAGGAGGCCCAGCCCCACTGCTGGAATTGAACCTCTGTCCCAGTGGGCCACAGTCCCGCGCACAATCACTACACCACAGGGGCTCAGCCCAAACTGACATTTTTTAACCCAACAAATATTTAAAGAAATCTGGTCTACTTTCAGCATCTGTTAGGAATTTGGCTTTATTCAGAGTTTTGGAGTTTAAGAATGCATTTATATGGCGGTTCTGCAAATATGTGTGTCCTGGCTTATAACTGGTGGAAGAAAGTACATACTTATGACTTTTGGGGTCTGAATCTATTTGATTGTAAAATGGATATTTTGCACCAATTGTATATGATGTTTTTTTTTTCAGCAGCACTTTGCAGTGTATTCACCATTCAAGTACAGTAGCATCTGGTAAAACCGGGACGGAACAGGGATTTAAAAGCAAACAGATTTTCAGCATCTAATGGTTTTGAGAGAAGCCACTACCTCTTTCCATGAACATGTTTCCACGGGGCCAATACGGTCCTAGCCATTAACCCAGTGCACGCAAGAGCACTGAAGCGGCAAAGAAGCAACAAGAAAAATAGCTACATTAGAAACACTCCAACACTTTAGAAAAAAGAGTAAAACATTTTTCGTTGCTCCCCTTTAGCCCCTAAAACAACATCGTATGGTCCGGATCTACCTATTTAAGTCCTACATTGGCTTCTAGAGTATTTGTCAGGAGGGAAATAATAATAATAATAAATAATAATAATAGCAATAATAAAATGACACTGGCCGGTACAGTCTTTGGATATTTAGGAAGGGGAGGGGAGAAAGTCAGGTCGCAGGACAAGCTCGTCGGCTCCAGGCTCGTCCGCGGGTCTTTGGACTCCCTGTTCTTCGCACGTCCTCCACGGGCTTGTCCTTCTCCCGCAAGCGCTCCAGCTCGGCCGCCGTCTGCCTTCTCGGCCCTCTTTGTTGGCTTCCATGCTGCGGGTCAGCTCCTCCTCGCACGATCACGGCGACGCTTCATTCCGTCGGTGCAGCCCCTGGTCAGGCATCTCGTTGAGAGGGTTCCTCGGCATGCTGTCCTTTCCTAGAGCCGGTCGGGCTGCTAACACGCTCCAAGGACTGGAGGCAAACCCTCGCCACCCTTGCGTCTAAGGAGCGTTGTGCCTGCGTTTCTTCTCAGACAGATTTGTTTGTTCTTCCAGTCCGTGGTTGTCATGGTACGAGTTTTGCGCTAACCGGCGGGAACCAGGTTCTAAGTGATTTGGTAGGTACTCGCTGCCGTGGAGTCAAGGTTGCGTCCTACCAACCCGAGAGGACAGGGTGAAACTGGCCAGCGAGTTTCTAAGACTAACTCTTATCAAGAGTGGAAAACGCCATCTCTCATCCTACTTATTCCATCCGTTTGCTGACCAAATATCCTCACATGAAAAAAATCCAAAACAAAAGAAAGCATACCAAAAATACAGAAAATATTGAAAACCAAATTAAGTTCAGCTTGCATCAGAGGGGGGACATCAACTGACAAGGTTCTAACTATTCAAGTCAGATTTATGCCTTTGACCTTTTAAATCATTTCACCAATGCACTCTCTTTAGTAACCACTTTCCTACATCCCTCAGTTGTGGACAGAGTGAGTTCACGAGAGTCTTACTTCCTGTGTAGTTCCCACAAGTGAATCCTGGACTCCCACTGTCATCCATAGCCTTCTGCAAACCATATTCACTCAATTGAAGTTCTGATAGGAATCCCTTCTTCAACTTCAGATTAATGATTTACAATCTTAAATTGACTGATGATGGTATACTTCTTTCACGTGGACTTAACTGAGATGTGGACTCACTTTGATGGCTGCTTGTTTGGACACAAGCTTTTAAGACCCCAGATGCTATTTGGTCTGAAAGGCGAGCACCATCTAATTTCTTCACCATATTTTGCTGTAGCAGCCATAGCTTGTGTGTTCCCTTTCTGAGAACAAGTATTGAGCAAGGATGTAAGGATATGCTTTTTTATTTATTATTAATTGGGAGTTAATACATATATCATTCCATAGTTCAATCATGTCCAGGAGAACTGTACAGCTGCTTCCACCATCAGTTTAAAAACATACTTTTTGGGCTGAGCCCCGGTGGCGTAGTGGTTGTGCACGGGACTGCGGCCCACTGGGACGGAGGTTCAATTCCAGCAGTGAGGCTGGGCCTCCTACTCCCACCGCCGGAGAGCAGTGATGCCAAAAAAAAAAAAGCAAAAACAAAAAAAACATACTTTTCCTGAAATCTTTGACATTGTCTCCCTTTTACCCCAACACCACCCCAGTACACTCCCTTTCCCCGAAACCCTTATTCTATTTGCTGTTCCTATAGGATCCTCAATCCCGGGGTTCATTTTCAGACAACCATAAAAACATGTAACACAACTTCAAGTGGGTGACCACCCCCCCCCAGTGACATAACACGTCTAAGATACACCCTAATGTGTTGTGTTCTGTGTTAGTATGGGTTGACTAGAGAAACAAACTCATTGGTACTCGTGTGTATAAGAAAAAGCTTTATATACAAGAGCAATTGTTTATTGAGTACATCCCAGCCCAGTCCATAAGTCCAAAATTAGCTCATATATCTGATACCAATCTATAAATTCCTCTTTGGACTCAAGCAACGCATGCAATGATGCTGAAGCAGGAAGGTCACAGACCAGTGGTTGGAAAGTCTTGTGGATCAAGTGGCAGTGGAAGCATCTCAAAGCCGGCAGGGGTGTCCACATGTCCCCTCACGCTCCAGAGCTGTAGCGGAGCTCCACGTGTTTTGTCAGCAGGAAGATGGCGCAGTGGGTCTATGTGTATCTGGCCTCCAGTGAACTATTTATTTCTGTGGTGCCTCCACATGAGGCCGTCAAGCTGTGATCAGATTGACAGGCTAGACTCCACCCATTTGCAGGTTGACACAAGATGATGTAACTGCCACATGATTTAATTATTAGCAATTTTTTGTTTTCAGTTTGGGTCAGGTCACATCAATAAATTAATGTCACATGCTCCATTCATCTCATTAAGCTTGACTATAAGTAGACAACTCTTTCCAGTTGTATGTTTAGTGACTTCTGTCCTGAGGGGCTCATCTTCTGGCACTTTACCTGGCGCTGTTCTGCTATTTATAAGATTTACATTGATGATGTTTTTGAAGATGTAGATTGCACGGTCCTTTTTCAGAGTTGATCTTAGTCTGTAAGATCCATTAAAATCTGTCTACCATCAAGAGGAAAGATAAAAGAAAGAAGAAATATAAAAGAATACTCATATATAGGTATAAATATAGGTATGTGTATATGTAAATATGTAAAGATAGGTATATTAGTCAATGTGTTATGTATACGCATGCTAAGGAAGCAGATGTACTTCGAACCTCTACTTAAATCTTACCTCAGTAAGAACAGTTTGTTCTAATAGGGCGATATATGATACTCATTTTCCTGATATGATCGCTGAAGACAAAATAAGTATATAAGCAAATGTGGTGAAGAAAGCTGATGGTGCCTGGCTATGAAAAGAAACAGTATCTGAGGTCTTAAAATCTTATAGTTAAATAAGTGGCTATCTAGCTGGGAAGCAATAAAGCCTACATAGAAGAAGCACACCAGCCTGTGTGATCATGAAGTGTTGGGGGGAATAAGTATCAGAAGTCCAAAAAAAGGCTATCAAATTAACTTGAAGGAATGTAGACAAAGGGGAGATCCAAAACCCACCTGTAAGATAATTGGACAGTCCCTCACAGAAGACCCATAAGGGAAGGAAGCTATATCCACATAACTATTTTCTAGTTCTTTAATATTTCCTTTCCTTACTATTATGGTCCCAGTTTTACCTCATTAAGCTTGTTAGACCTGCAAATATTCATTTGTATGTGAATATCGTTCAATGCATGAAATCCAAGATAGATAAACCCCTCAGAAATAGTAATGGAAGCAACAGTTCCCTGGGGCTACAAGAAGAGGAAAGGGAGGAAGGAGGAAAGGGAAACCAATAGCAAAGATGACTATATAACCCCACTCAAGGGGAATGAATAGCATAATTGTAGGGGAATGGATACAGTGGACAGTGTAAGACATGGCAATAATAATAACTTTATAATATAAGAATAAGGATTCCTGGGATATAGGATGGGGGATGGAGGGGATAAAAGGGTCCTGATATCAAAGAGTTCAAGCAGAAAGAAAATTTTTGAAAATGATGGTGCTTGGAATTGTGCTTGATCTAATTGAATTATGGATTTTTATATCTGCAAGAGCTCCTAATAAAATGATTTTTTAAAGAAACTCCCCAAAAACCTGTCCACCATAAATGACATGGGTGGTATATAAAATTCAGGTGATATAACTTCTAGTGTCATAGTGAGACACTAACTGCCACAGTATGATAAACTGATGAGTGGTTGGTAGAGTCTTGTGATAGGTAGGCTTTTTGTGCCAACATGGCCAATGAACACACACATAAGATCAATTGAAGGGCAGAGATAGAAATGACTCGGCAATCCCTGCCCTGGCTCTCTTGTTCTTGCATTTTCCGACCAGCCTTGTTGATCCTGTGCCTCAATCTTCAGGCTACACTACCCCTAGAACACCTAATCTGTGTTGCTGTGAGTTGAGGTTCCTTCAAGCCCTGCTTCGCCATGCTACTGGAATATACATCTCTTGAGCTGGGGACCGTTGGACTCTGTCATCTGGCTGACTGTAGGTGACCTACTTTGCTGTTTGCTGCTTGTGGCTGGATAGCCTGAATTGCTCTACAGAGGACTACTCAACGGCCCTCAAGACTCGAAGCCTGCCAGTGCACTAGCTGTCTCACGCAAGTAAGTTACACCAAGCCACTTTTACTGCTTTGTAGATTAGTGTTTATCTCTTATTTTATATATTTTTCTATCTATATAAATATATAGAGAGAATTATTAGTGTCCTGGTTTTGTTTCTCTAGCGAACACTGTCTAACAGGAGTCTCTGATGAACACATATTCAACTATCTGAACTTGCCCATTGTACTGTGATCCTATCAGGTGAACATCTTGCCAACCTTGCAGTTGTCACTGTCACTCCCTGGGAGAAAGATGAGGCTGTTTAATATAGTCGACCACAGAAATCCTATATAGGCTCATTGGTAGTGGGTGGGTTAGTGGTTCTTATGTTGGACACAGTATACACGTATACTCATGGATAAGCTGAGTTTTTGAGCACATTTTTAATGACTTTTTTGTGATATAATTAGTTAGGTGCCTCAGCTGATATTCGGGTCGGCTTATACTCGGGCAGATATGGTAGTTTGTTTTACCCTTGCATAAGTTCTCTAGGTGTTTAAAAACCCCTTACTTATATAGACTCAATATCTTTGTTGATTCTTATTAGCTGAGAGGGACAGAAGCCTCTTATCCACTTGAGTCTCCTTTGGACAGCTAGTTAACTTTGTTGGGTGGCACTCCTATCACAAGTTCTTCAAACTAGCTAATACCTTCACACAAAACATATGAATCAATCCATAAAAATTAATAGAGAAATTTAAATGTTACAAGTCATGAGTGAGGGGGCTACAGGGAGGGAGGGGGAAAATGAGGAGCTGATCCCAAGGACTCAAGTAGAAAGCAAATGTTTTGAGAATGATGATGGCAACAAATGTACACATGTGCTTGAGACCATGGGTGTATGGCTTGTGATAAGAGTTATACAATAAAAGGATTTAAAAAAAAAACAAGAAGTACATCCTGCATACCATATATTTATACTACAATTTATAACTAGCAAAATTACAGTGATGAAGTAGCAATGAAAATTACTTTGTGATTGGGGTCAGCACAACATGAGGAACTGTATGACAGGGTCGCGGCATTAGGAAGGTTGGGAAGCACTGTGCTAGGGAGCACTTCTGCTCTGTTGCTGTGAGTTACAGTGGATTCACTGGCCTTTGGTTTGTGTTTGTTCTTAATGATAGCCTGGTATTATCCAGTTCTTCTGGTCCCTTAGGAAAGGAGGCAGTTGTGCAAGGTGACAACTAGCCACACATTCTCTAGCCTCCTGTTTCTGACTCTTCTGTTACCCCAGGTGATTAGTGACCCAGTGTTTTGCCTTGGATGCCTGCTTGTAAGCTTTTAAAGCCCCAGGCACAAGAGTGTCAACTGGAAGGCAGAACAGAAGCACCAAACATACTGTGAGACCAATGACCTGGGATGTTCCGTGCAACCGTGACTCTGCTCCACCAAAACAAGGAGGCAGATTCCATGAGCTGTTTGACATAAGCACCTTCAGAGGGTTTTTTAAAAAATCATTTTATTGAGGGGTTGTACAACTCTGTCACAATCCATACAGACATCCATTATGTCAAACACATTGGTACATTTGTTGTCAACATCGTTCTCAAAAAAAATTTGCTTTTGAGCTGAGCCCTGCTGGTGTAGTGGTTGAGTGTAGGACTGCAGCCCATTGGCTTGGTGGTTCAAATCCAGCAGCAACTCTCCAGGAGCAAGGCTGGGCCTCCCTCTCCCACCAGAGGGCAGTGATGCCTAATATATATACTGTTTTTACAAAAATTGCTTTCTTCTTGAGCCCTTGGTATCAGCTCCTCCTTCCCCCTCCCTCATGAATCCTTGATAATTTATAAATTATTATTATTTTTTCATGCCTTACACTGTACAGCATCTCCCTTCACCCACTTTTCTATTGTCTCTCCCCCAGGGAGGGGGATATATGTAGAGCCTTGTAATCGGTCCCCGCTTTCTACCTCTACCCTCCCAATATCGCCACTCTCACCACTGGTCCTGAAGGTTTCATCTGTCCTGGGTTCCCTGTGTTTCCAGTTCCTATCTGTACCAATGTATATCATCTGGTCTAGCTAGTTTTGTAAGGTAGAATTGGGATCATGATAAGAGGGGTGGGGGGGAAATCACTTAAGAACTAGTGGAAAATTGTCTGTCTCATTGCTAAACTGCACCCTGACTGTCTCATGTGACCTTTCTGTTGCCTACACATGGGCTTTTGGCCCCCACTCTGCACTCCCCCCATTCACAATGATATCATTTTTTTGTTCTTTGATGCCTGATACCTGATGACGTCGACACCTGGTGATCACACAGGCTGGTGTGCTTCTTACGTGTGGACTTTGTTGCTTCTCAGGCGATGGCCGCTTGTTTATTTTCAAGCCTTTAAGACACCAGACACTCTATCTTTTGGTAGCTGGGCACCATCCACTTTCTTCATCATGTTTGTTCATGTACCCTCCTTGTCTCCAGTGATCATTTTGGGAAGATAAGCATCATGGAATGCCAGTTTAATACAACAGTGTTCTTGCATTGAGGGAGTATTTGAGTAGAGGCCCAACATCCACCTGCTACCTTAATACTAAACCTATAAATATTTGTAGATAGATCTATTTCCCCATCACATAATATAACCATATTTACAGATGTACATGTCTGTATTTAGACCTCTATAAATGCCCTTTGCTCCTAGTTCTTTTCTCTGTTTCCTTTGGTTTTCCTCTTGTCCCTTTATCATGCTCAGCCTTCATGTGGGTTTCAGTCATTCCTCTTATTTACACTGCCCTGGATCATTCCTTACCAGGCCTCTTACAACCCCCTCACCACCAATTTTGGACCACTTGTTCCCTTGTCCCTCGGTTTATTAACACCACTTCCTTCCCCCCACCTCCCGCCCTCCCATGTGCCGCTAGAATCATTGGTCCTGCTGGTTTTCCCTCCAAATTGCTTGTCATTTTTTATTAGTTGTCATTTAATGCGTATAATATTCTATATTTCAGTCACATCGAGTATAAGTTAAGGTTGCTACCACAATTAGTTTCCAAGGATTCTTTTTCTATATGGACCCCTTGACATAGTCTCCATCACCCCTACCCCCACATACTCCCTCCCCTCCAACTCCTTCTCCTACTTGCCGTCCCTATAGGTTCATCAATCTGGGTTTCACATACCCCACACTAGAAAAGCATACACAACAGTGTCAAGAAGGCGCCCTCCATTGATATAACACCTCTGAACCACCAAAACTACAGAAAAGTTTGAAAACCAGATCTGGTCCAGCCTACATCAGATTTTTAACTGTTCAAGTTAGCATTATGCCTTTGATCTTCTATACCTTAAAATCTATTTTTGTTGTTGTAAATAGTCTACCACATAACTTTTGCCAATTCAACTTTTTATAGATATGCAACTTGCTGACAGCATTGCTATACGAATCAACCTACCGTTTTCAACTTAAGGGAAAATCCACGTTTTCCTTTCTATCAAGAGTTTTGTCCTATGCAAAAATTATGCCCCCCATAGTGCTTTAGTTCTATCAATTTGATCAAGTGTATTAATAGAATTTCTAACAATTCCGAGCTATCTGTGGTGTCCTGAAATAAACTCTAAGGAAGACCGCAGAGGAATTGATGTGTTTGAACTGTGGTGAAGGTGGAAAGATAATTGAAAGCACTATGGACTGACAAAAGAACAAACACATCTGTCCTTGAAGTAGAGCCAGAGTGTTCCTTAGAGGCAGGGATGGTGAGACTTCGTCTGACATACTTTGTACATGTCCTCAGGAGAAACCAGGCCCTGTGGCAGTCATGTGCTTATGTTAATTTCATGATTGAGATGTAGGGGTGGAGTCTAGCCTGTTAATCTGGAGATAGCCATTGAGTAGCCAGTGAGGCCTCCGTGTGGGCATGGCTTTCTCCTGAGACTTCTGGGAAATCTCTCGATATGTCCCTCGTGAAGATGAGAAGCTATCTTCCCCAGTTGTTGAGAGTTAGTCTCAGAGACGATGAATCACGGACAAGACAAGATGGCAGCATCCGAGAAGCTGCAGGAGCCGGAGGAGAAGCCACACGGCCTTGCCCTGATGGAGCCAGACCTCTGAAGCTGGAGAAGCTACATGGAGACCCCTGCCAACGCCAGGATTCTGCACCCACTGACCTGTGACTTTGTGAGTCGGAAGGAGACATTGTAGACTGGTATCAGGCATAGGGGTTAATATTGGACTAATGACTTTGAACTGGACTGGGTTAGGATGCTTTCTCACTGTTCCATTCCTTTTGTATATAAATCATTCCGTCATATCCATATGCATGTCTATAAAATTTGTTCCTTTAGTCTACCCAGACTAACACAGACCCTCAGTGAGATTAGTCTACATTGTGGCTGCGACAATGAACTTAATGAGGCACAAGAGCAACGGGGAGCATGACTCTGGCCTGGACAGTGTTTCTTTCTGTGTGTGCCTCAGGATACAAGTGACTTGATGGCATCTAACAATAACAGTATATATTTCTTTTTATTGCATTTAAATTTATATATATATATGCATTTGTATTTGGGTGACAGCTTACAAGCAAATAAAGCTTCAACTTGACAACGTCTATGCTAATTTGGTGACATTAGTTAAAATTTTCACAATGTGTCAACACTCTCTTTAATGACCTTCTGGCTGTTCTCTTTGCAGTGCTCTGAAATTTTATTGCATTTTAATCAGTGTGTGCAGCCTACACTAGTTTCAGTGTAGCTTTGACTTCTACACTGAAAGCACTAGTCAAATGCAAGGAATGGCCAAGAACAAGGCTCCAGGAATTGATGGCAGCTCAGTTCAAATGTTCTAACAAGCGGATGAAGCACTGAAAGCACTCATTGGTTTATACCAAAAAATTTGGAAGACAGTTACTTGATCAATTGGACTGAAAAAGATCCATCTTTGTACCCATTCCACGGAAAGGTGATCCAACAGAATGCACCCATTAGAAAACAATATAACTGATATCATATGGAAGTAAAATTTTGCTGAAGATCATCCAACAATAGTTGCAGCAGCACACTGACAGGGAGCTGCGAAGAGGTTCAAGCTAAATTCAAAAGAAGACATGGAACAAAGAATATTACTGACATCAAATAGATCAAGGCTGAAAGCAGGGAATACCAGAAAGATGTTTCCTTGTTTTTTATGGACTATGAAACGACATTCAACTGTGTGGATCATCACGAAACTCTGGATAGCCTTGGGGAGAATGGGAGTTCCAGGGCACTGCATTTGTGAGCACTCAGAACCTGTACATGGTTCAGGAAGCAGTTGTGTGAAGAGAACAAGGGCATGTAGGGTGATGTAAAAGAAGCAAAGGGCTTGTTGCGGTTTCATTTCCTTACCACACTTATTCAATCTGTATGGTAAAGTAGAGAACGTAAAGAAGAGGAAGTTTTTTTAAAGGATCATTTTATTGGGGACTCTTACAGCTCTTAAAACCAGACATCGATTGTATCAAGCATATTTGTACATATGGTGCATCATTTTCTAGACATTTGCTTTTTATTTGTGCCCTTGGTATCAGCTTCTCTTTTTAATCCTCCCTCCCTCTCCATCTGAAATTGTTATTATCTTCATATGTTACATTGACCGCTGTCTCCCTTCCCTCATCATAGCTGTTGTTGTGCTGTGGGGGTGTGTATTTGGTTATGTGGCAATCATCGCAATCAGTTTCCTCCTACCCTTCCGGTATCGCTACTTGCATCCCTGTTCCTGGAGTGTGTGTGTCATGGGCTCTTAGCTGCAGTGAAAGACAGTACTGGAATCATAATCGTGGGGGGTGAGGAAGTCTCAAGGAACCAGAGGAGTAGTGCGTGTTTCATCAGTGCTTTACTGCACCCTGATTGACTCATCCCTTCCCTGTGACCCCTCTGTGAAGGGATGTCCCATTGTCAACAGAGAGGGTTTGGGCCTCTGTTCTGAAGAAGATTTTTTTTTAAATCATCTTATTGGGGGCTTGTACAACTCTTATCACAATCTGCACATCCATCCATGGTGTCAAGCACATGTGTACATTTGGATTTGTACATTTGTTGCCATCATCATTCTCAAAATATTTGCTTTCTACTTGGGCCCTTTGTATCAGCTCCTCCTTTTTTACCCCTCCCTTCTCCACTCTCCCTCCCTCATGAACCCTCAGTAATTTATAAATTATCATTATTTTTTCATGTCTTGCACTGACCGATGTCTCCCTTCATCTGCTTTTCTGTTGTCCATCCCCCTGGGAGGGGGTTAGAGATAGAGCATTGTGATCGGTTCCCCTTTTTCTCCCCCCACCTTCCAGAGGAAGATTTTTGGCAAGAAGTATTGATACAGTGGCTCCATCGATGCGCTCCGCCGCAGGCCAGTTGTGAGGTGGGAGCCAGACAGGGCGCTATTTTCTTCTGCGACACAGAGGATCGCTGAGTTGGAACGCCCTCAACGACACTTAAAAACAAGTACAGAGTTAGTTTTGGAAACCCACAGAGTGAGTTTCACGCGGCTTCATAGCTTTCCTCGGAGTCAGCGTCGCCGTGCGTCAGCACTCACTCAATGGCAGTGAGTGTGTGTGCTCGTTTGCTCCAGGGAATTGCCAGGCGCTCTGATGGCACAGCAGTTAAAACGCTCAGCTGTTAGTCAAAATGTGGGTGGTTTGAACTCAGTAGCCACTTCATGGGAAGAGAGATTTGTTAGTCTGCCTCTGTAAAGATTTATAGCTTGAGTTCTAGGGAGGAGGTCAGTTCAGCCCTGTTCATGTGTTGCATTGTCCCCGAGGTTTGGAACTCCAGGGTGGGGTCTCCTCAGAGGACAACACTAAAGCTACAGGTTAGGGGGAGGGGCTGGCCTGCCATGCCCACATGGAAAAATCCAAGAAGAAAGAAGAATGAGGCTCTAGGTCCTGTATCGACCCACCAGGCTGTCAGGACAACATGCTTGCACAGAGCTAAGGCACAGGGGACTGTAGCAGGGCCAACAGCAGCTGGAGACGTGATGTCCCCTCACTGGGACATACCACCATAGACGACAATCCTGGGAGCACATGGCGTGGAGTGAGTTCATCCTGATACCCCCCTCCCCCCAACAGTGGGGCAAACCAAGAATGGAACATAACAGATCAGTAACAGGAGCAAAGTCAAACCGCTAGGCCCCTGAGAAGCCCCTGAAATAGAAGTCAGGTGAGGAGGGACAGTCCTAGGAACCCCCCAGGACGGTTAGTGAGATAATCATAAAGATCAGCATTATCTATGTTTTTTTTTGTGTTTTGGTAGGGTTTGGGTTTTTTTTAGCTAGTTATTACTATATATTCTTTTTTTATTCAAATTTTGGTTTTTTTTATTGTCTACATTACTGTTGGATTGTCTACCTATGTGAGATAGAAATGGGAGAAAGCAAGAGGAAAGAAGCATCAGGAGGATCTGAGGGAGAGGAGGCGGGGGAAGGAAATGGAGAGCAAGCAATTTCATAGACAGGGGAACAACTAGGGAATTGAAAGCAATGAGGAGGAGGGCACAGCGATCCTGGGGTTATTGGAGCAACAGCAACTAGCCCAGAGGAATTATTAAGAGACAGTAGAAGGGGGAGCATGATAGTGGGGTTGGGGGAAGGTAAAGAAACAGAGGAAATATCTAGGAAGCAAAGCTACGGATAGAGGTATAAACATAAGTTTGCACTTATGCAAATATAGTAATTCATAAAAATAGAGGTATTGGCATAGGCATATAAATTTACATGGCAATGCATTGAGGAAGTGGACGGACTTTGGGCGTCTGCTCAAGTCTTCCCTCAGTGCAAATACACTTTGTTTTAACAACCTGGCATTCTGTGATGTTCACCCTTCTGGCACAATCGCTGAAGACAAAGTGAGTGTGCAAGCAAATGTGGTGAAGAAAGCTGATGGTACCTGGCTATCAAAAGATATAGTGTCTGGAGTCTTAAAGTGTGTTCGTCCAGGTAGAATAGAGAAACAAATGCAGGGAGAATCATATGTGAATAAGAAATGGCTTTACATAAAGAGTAATTAGCACATATGTCTCCTACCAATCTACACATTCCTCTTCAGACTCATAAAATACATGCAATGATGATAATGCAGGAAGACCACAAGCCAATGAATGGGGAGTCTTGTGGATTCAGTGGCATTTTAAGCATTGCAGCGCTGGCATGGGTCTCCATGTGGCTCCTGCAGCTCAGGGCCACGAATGTAACCCTATGTTTCTTGTCAGCTGCAATATCTTCCAGGGATTCAACCTGTGTCCTGCCTCCAGGGAGCTCTTTATCTCCTTGAAGCTTCCAAATGGGGTCATCAAGCTGTAAAGTTTACCCCTTCACTCTTAAGTCTCAAATTGACACCAGGTTATATAACAACCATATAAAGCAGTGGTCCTCAATGTTCCTAATACCATGACCCTTTACTATAGTTCCTTATGTTGTGGTGACTCCGTATGTGGGCATATCTGCATGTGGATGGACCTGCCTGGAGATGGATAGAGGAGCAGTCTCTTGGTTCCAAGACCATCAGAAATATGGTCTTAGGTGACCCCTGTGAAAGGACCCCAATTCAATCCTCAAAGGAGTCATGACCCACAGGTTGAAAACCACTGACATAAAAACTTGAACTTAGACAAGTGACCATCCAGTAGAGAAGCAACAAGCCCACATAGAAGAAGTACACCAGCCTGTGCGATCATGAGGTCTCAACAGGATCAGGTAACAGGCATTGGAAGACCCCAAACAAACAAAAATTATCATTGTTGAGAATGAGGTGGGTTGTAACAGAGACACAAAACCCACCTATCGATAATGAAGCATCTCCTCACTGAAGGGATGAGTCAATCAGGGCGAAGTACAGCACTGATGAAACACACAGTACTCCTCGGTTCCTGGAAGCCGCCTCACCCCCCACTGTCATGATCCCAGCCCTGCCTTTCGCTGCAGGTAAAACCAGAGCATGTGCATAGGCACAAATAAGAGCTCACAACACAGAGAATCTAGGTCAGATAAAGCTCTCAAAACAGAAATGGGGACGGTTGGGAGAGATGGGAGGAGAGAACAGATCGCAATGATGGACACATAACCATACACTCCCTCTCTTCATCTGAACAACAGAAACCCTGGGGTGGAGGAGACAGCAGCAAGTGTAAGACATGAAAATAATAATCGATAATTTATCAAGGAGTCATGAGGGTGGGAGAGGAGAAGGAAGTGTGAAAAGAGGAGCTGATACCAAGGACTCAAACAGAAAGTAAATGTTTAGAAAATAATGATGGCAGCATATGTACACATATGCTTGAGACAATTGATTTATGGATTGTTATGAGCTGGAAGAGCCCCCAATAAAATTAAAGATATATAAAAAAGATTTATAGCTTTAGAAATTTTATGGGGCAGTTCTATTGTGTCTTGTAAGGTTGCTGAGAGTTGGTTTTGGTTTGGCAGGATTCAGTCAGATTACCCTGAGAGCTTCACTGTGGCATAAATGACAGGTTATCATCTATAGTCAGTGCCACTATCACCTGCATCTTAGTTATGCCAAATCAACACCATTTCCCTTTTAGAATTTCTCAGTAAGTGTTGATTGATCTACTATAATGATATGCCAGATTTTTTATATCTTTTTTTTCTTTTCAGTTCCTGAATTGTCATGGTCTAAGACTTGAGTTGCTTGATTGTATACTACCCATGCATTTCTTTCTCCTACAGGCCCTATACTTTTTGCTTAATATTGTTCCTAGATTGTTTCAGCCATAATTCATAGATGTTTATTTGCAAATTTTTAGTATTATAATGTCTTCTTCCTTTAGTTTTGTTTAGTATGTTTTGGCCTGAATTCAGTCTTCTGTTATTAAGATTTTTTTTTTGGTCTTTGCTTCTTTTTTAAGTCTCTTTGCATCTGTGTAAGCCTGGGTTGACTAGACAAACAAGTCCAAAGGTACTCAAGTATGTATAAGAAAGAACTTTATATACAAGAACAACTGAATATTGAGAAAACATCCTTGCACAGGCCAGATCAAGTCCTTAAGTCCAATAATAGCCCATTTGTCTGATACCAGTCCATAAATTCCTGTTCAGACTCACTCAACACATGCCATGATGCCAAATGCAGGCGGCTCATGGGTGGGAAGTCTTGTCAATCCGGTGGTGATGTAAGCATCTCAGCGCTGGTGTGGCTCCTTCAGCTTAGGGCTCTTGCGTAACTCCATGTGTCATGTCATCAGGAATACCGAACAGTCTCATATATTCTGCCTCCAATGAGCAATTTATCTTCTTGGCGCCTCCAAATGAGTCAGCAAGCTGCAACCTCGGCACCAAATTATGTAACTACCACAATATCCCTTTATCATTTTACTCATCCTTAAGAGTTGAAACTTCCTGCTCTCGTAAGACTTTTCAGCCACAGAAACCCACTAGTTCTACTTTATGCATATGGCCGCTATGAGTCAGAACTGATGCAGTGATGTTTTCTTTTCCTTTGGTATACTCATCCTTCTGCTTTCAACGTACCTGGGTCATTCTATCTGAGGTAGACGTTGTCAGTACCTTAAAGATTTTAGTTTTGCTTCGACTCAGTGTGAAATTGCTTTCCTCCATTAAGTTCAGGCCATTTAAATTTATTAATTTTTTTGTCCTGCATATTACTTAATGTTGCTTTCTATTATCTGTGCCTTTAAAATTCTTCCCCTAATATTTTGTGTGCTTTTCTTCTGATGTTTGCCTTTTGCATGCTTGTTCCTGGTCAGGACAATTGGTCTATGATGCTTAGGAACTCGGAGAGCAGTGCTGTTCTATTAGCAAACTGCTGGCTTATTGTTCATGGAAACATTTTTGGAGTAACATGACTGTGCACTTCTGAGCAGACAGACAGCTCACCTCCCCTTAGTCTGCCCGGTAAAAACTTCACTAGTTCCTTCCACCACTTTTCTTTTTAAATCATTTTATTGGGGCTCTTACAACAATCCATACATCAATTGTATCAAGCACATTTGTACATATGTTGCCATCATCATTTCCAGAGTATTTTTTTTCTATTGATCCCTTGATTCCACCAAAATTCTTTTTTTCCCTTAAATTTAATTAATTTTATTGGGGGCTCTTACAGCTATTATAACATTCAATACATCAAGCACATTTGCACACGTTGCCATATTCATTTCCAAACATTTTCCACCTGAGCCCTTGGTATAAGCTTCTCTTTAAAAAAAAAAAAAAAAAAAAGCTTCTCTTTCCCCTCCCCCCTTTTTTAAATGAATCATTTTATTGGGTATTCATATACCTCCCTTCACGATCCATACATACATCAATTGTATGCAGACCTCATTTGCACACTTGTTGCCATTATCACTCTCAAAACATCCTCCCCCAGCAGTGGCTCCACAGGAGCAAAGACTGGGCCTCCTACTCCCAACACCAGAGGACAGTGATACCCAAAAAACAAAACAACAAAAAAAGCATCCTCTCTCCACTTAAGCCCCTAGTTCCACCTCCCCATATTTCCCTTCCCCCCCATGAACCTTTAATAATTTACAAATTGTTATTTCATGTTACAACTGTCCAATTTGTCCCTTCACTCACCTCCCCGTTGGCCATGCCCCAGAGAGGATATTATATGTAGTTCCCTGAAATTGGTTCCCCCTTTCTACTCCACCGTCCCAGTATCACCCTTCCCATCACTCTTCCTAAGGGAATATCTATCCTAATTTCCCCATGTTTCCGACTCCGATGTACATCCCCTGTTCTAGCCGGACTTGTCTGGTAGAACCGGGAGCATGATAGTGGGTGGGAGGAAGCTTTTGAGAACTGGAGGAAAGATGCGTACGTCATTGTTACTACACTGTAACTGGCTCATCTCCTCCCTGCTACCCCTCTGTAAGAGGATGTCGCTTCACCTATTGATGGGCTTTGGGTCACTAATCTGTATTCCCCCCTATTCATAATGATATAATTTTAGTTCTTTGATGCCTAACACCAGATCTGTTCAATACCTCTTGGTCATACAGGCTGGTATGCTTCTTCCATGTGGCCTTTGTTGCTTTGAGCTGGATGGCCACTTGTTTACTCAAGCCTTTAAGACCCCTTTTCATAGCCGGGCACCATCAGCTTTCTTCACCACATTTGCTTATGCACACCTTCCACCACTTTTCATGAGGGTTTCTAGACTCATTACCAGCTTATGGCCACACAGGTATCTTCGGCGAAAAGCCCATTTTTTTTAAAGAAGTCAATTCTATCTCATAGGAGAACATTAGCAAACAAGCAGACAATATAGGAGAACAAGCCTGAGTAGGGTAAGTCACAAACCTTTTGAATAAAACTTCACAATGCAGGAAAACATTTACAGGTAAATCATAAGCCATGTTATGGGTACAAGGATTCCAGGGTAAGGATGCCTACAGCTCAGCATGGGAATGCTGTGTAAGGAGAGGCAAGCAGAGGGTGTTTGGGGAGAAAACATGAGTTGCTGTTGTGCAGCAAGTATTCCTTCCTAAGGTTAGCAAGGTTAGTTTCAATGCTGCTAAAGCCTACTTGTTCCTACCTGCAGAACGCTCACTGAACAATATTGAGTTCCAAACTCTTCATCATTCAAATTGCTTCAAGAGTACTAGTCAGGTTTATCAAGTGAGATGTAAGCTGGGGTTTTTTTTTTGGGGTGGGTGGGTGGGGGAGGGGTGCCTGCCTTTCACTATGCTTGAGAAGCATGGCCGAATTTTACAAACTTGTCACATGACATTCAAAATCTGAACACAGAGCTATCTAGACCATCTCTTTAATCTTTTAAACACATTACAATTTTGCTTTGAGGGCTGGTGCTAACCTCTGAGCCTGTCCCTGTGCAAATGGCATTATGCAGGATTAATTTTTGGAAATGCTCTCCAAGCGATGCAGTTCCTCACCCACTTGTGCAAACCTGTTAAATTTTACCCTTTATGACAATTTCAGCCAAATCCTTAAATGAATAAAGTAGCAAATGACATCTCTAGGGCAACAGATCCCTGCCACTGTTGACCTTCTTGCCTTTCAGAGCCTTGACCCTTTTCTGTGCCCGATTTTGAGAACAGCCATCAACCTTTTGGAGGCTTGAATTACTGTTTAAAAAAGGGAATTTGCAGCTGCTGAGCTTAAGCTCAGAAGGCAACAGCTGTATCCAATATACTTTTGTGAAGGTGGATGCCTGGTATAGAATGCCTATTTCCCAATATTGTGCCTCTATTCTATATCTGAGTGGTATTTGCTAAGTATACAATTCCAGATTTGACCTTTATGATGACATGTTTGTAAAGTATATCAAGTTTATCTTGAAAACAAAACATCAAAACCATTTTATTGAAAACTAGTTTTATTTTAAAATTCAGTGCATAGCACTCATCTCCCCCCGTCAGCGTAGACATTAGCACCATGTTTGCTGTGTGCATTGAATGCAGGTACATGGATTTCGGTTCGCTGTCTCTACTTGAGTAGTGTTTATTTAGTGGACTTTGGTAAAGCCCTGTATACATATTTGTTCACAGTATACATTTAGTGATGGTCCAGGATTCTCAAAAACCAACAACAAAAAAACCCAAAACCAACCAAAAACCAAGCCTACCTTAAAAGACTAAGTAATAAATTAAAGAAGACCCACTCAATCCCACCCCACCCCTCCCCAAACGCTAATAGTTGTGAGTTGTATTTATAGTGAAACCTCATGTTTTAAAAATAGTTCTGGTTCTCAAACCATCCCGCCCTACCCCAGCTGGGGTATGCAGCAATAATAACCGGTTGTTTTATTCAAGCCTCATCCCCCAACCCCCCCGCCCCAATCAATCCAGTGTTCTTTAGTGTCTTTAAATACAAATGGGGAAGTGTTAATAAGCTTTTTTTTTTAAAGGCATATTCTATAACAAGAATGACATTTAAACCAATCAATAAAAGCATTTGACAAGACGCTCTATTCCCACAGGCACCGGCTGTTGTTGCGAATTGGAATATTGCTATCCCAATAGCTTACATTCAAAATACTGAGGTAGTTAAAATACTGAAAATCAGACTCCAGATTGCTAGACTCTGAACGCAAATGATAGATTTTCTTTTGAACCTACTTCCCCTCAAATAATTCAAGTTTTCTGAAGGTAAGAACTACCAATGTCCAATTAGCAGCTTTCTGTAAAGAGGGAAAGTGATACTTTCAAAAAACAATTTTCAAGCTCGAAAATTGCCACGAGTGTTTTTTTTTTCACCTGAGTGGTTATTTTGTTTGTTTCCTCTACCAGACTAATAAATCCACATCCTGCCCTATGTGCTCTAAAGATAAAAACCATCTTCATTTTAAGGACGACATGTCTAAGAATTCAACAGGCGAAGCCACTCGCCCATATTGAGCTACTGGAACCACCTGGTGCGCCTGTCTCTGGGCTGCGCCCCTTCTCTTCCTAACACGGCCATTGGCTTGATGGCCGAGACTGCTGCACACCCAACACCCGACGTTCTGCTCCGAGGCTCGTGCGGCAGCTCCACATCTGACATGCAGACTCCTCCTATTCAAGTGCTATCTTAAAAAAAAAAAAAAAATAGACACCTTACTAATTGTTAAACCAGAAAGCCTCCCTCCACCAAATCTTTCTTCTCTCATAAAATACAATGTATAGTTTACCAGTTAGTACAGTGACTTTTAAAAAAATACTTTTAGATTTCCTCCAAACTCTTTACTCCCAAATCGCCTTGTTTTAAGGGCTGCTTCACTTATTCCTAGCGAATTGTCATTCTTGGGCCAATCCAACAACTTAGGACTAATTGGTACTTCCTGCCTGTTCAGACTGACAAGCTGGATTCAAAGGTTGATCAGGAAAGTTGTCTTCCACATAACAGAACCAAGTGCTATTGTAGCACAACCTGAGAACTATCCTGGCCACGCTCCACTCCAAAATAAACCTACAGAACTTTATTCTAGGAGTGACTATGTGTGTCTTCTCTTGAAAAAAGAATCTTTAAAAGGGTGATATCACATCTATGATAGATTACTGATTGCACTAAGAAATGCAAAGCCCACATATGCCTCTTAGGAACTACTTCATTCACTTGGAGCTACAATATATTTTCCCAGTTGAAAACACATCCTATCGTGAGTATTGTAGCCTACTTTGGAAATGTAGCTCGCACGCTAACATTCCCAAAGCGTGTTCCATTATCGCTAAGTGTTTCCAAGTAGCATAAACTCCCTGAGTTAAATGTGTTTTCATGTGAAGACTTGAGGCTGATCCTTTAGGGAAAAAAGCAAGAAATATTATGACATGATTTTAAGTTAAGAGATCTACTTAACCCTATCTTTGATATATAAATCCAGATACCTATGCTGTTGGTGATAGCGAGTTATATAGAATCACCTTAATTTTTTTTCTTATTTTTTACTGCACAGATTGGTATAGAATAGCAATCACAATTTTAAACTTGGTCAAAAATTCATAAATCAAAAATATAATTCAAAACCGCAGAGGGAATAAGGGATTTCTTAAAAAAAATTAATACTGTAACTTTCCTTCATAAAAGACTGTTTGGCAAGTCCACAGATAAATATTAGTCTCTGATATTTAAGCCAACACTAGGCGGAGCCCACACAAGTCAAATCTCAATATGATGAAGAGGGGAAGGTCCAAATTTTTGCTGTATTAGTTTTGAAATATTTGGACCATCACCCAAGACTTGAAAATCTTGGTCACACGGGCATGCGTTGTCACAAGATTTGATGTGCACAGCAGCAGAGTGCGTACGCAGTCTTCTCAGGTGTTCAGGGTTCACTGAAAGGGTATTCCGTCTTCCTGGAGGTGGGATCTGAAGTGTTCCACGGCCACTTAACTCCCTTTCCTTTTGGAGGGAAGTTTTAAAAATATCTTCAAGTCACAAAATTGTCTGGGTCAGGTATTACCTTTCAAAGCACGGCGTAATGCAAGGATAATGTTCATTTATCTGGTAACTCCGGTTGTAAGAAACACTCAGGCAAGGCTTAACTTCTACTGGTATGGCCAGGGACATCCCAACACCAGTCTGCACGTGCCCAAGGCCCTGAACACTGGTTTGGAAGCCAGCAGGACATGTCTGTAATGTGTAGGATGAGGTGTGTGTGGTGGATACAATCTGCTGACAGCTTGGTGGTTCGGACCCCGGAGGGCGATACTGCAGGGGCGTCTGGTGGAGATACTGGGGTTGCTGAAAGTGAATTGGCCTGGAGGACTGGGAGGCTGTCTGGAACACACTTAATTGAGCTGACTGAGATCCTGCTTGCCCTCTCTGCTTGTTTGCCTCTTTCACATCATTGTCATGAGCGCTGCCAAGACAGAAAGGAAGACATCTGTTAATGTTACCTGAGAAGCATTTGCAAGGAAGTCCTGCTTTATTCCCGCCCCACCCCCCTCGGCTGATTGCACACACCGCTACCGTGGTCTAGTCAGCAGTCACTGGGCCAGAATCTCAGGAACGGCGAGCTCACAGTCTTGTCCTTCTGAGGTGCCTTCCCTTGGTACAAACCTGGGGAGCTTGGAGGCTATTTCCAGCTTAGGGGATGCAGCCTCGAGAAGCCCGTAAGCGAGGCTGCCACTCCCGTGCTATCCTGGGGCTCCAAGTTCAAAGGCAGGGAAGTATGGAATGGACAAGATTGCCTTGTACGACTCTAGTTATAGAGTCACAGACACGCAGGAGCAGCTCCCAGCTCCACCATGTACCCAGCATCATCCTCCCCGTGACCATCTTGGCCAGGTCACGGCCAAGAGGGGCCCCCAGCTGAGCCCTACACAAAAGCTCCCGCACAGTTTCAAGGGTCGGTCAGAGCAAGCACCCTGCAAGTTTTAGGCCTCTGCGAAGTTGTTTTTAGGAACACGCCTGTGTGAAGAGAAATCCTGAGAAGTGAACACGAGGGTGGGCTTACATCAACAGCCGTTCGATGCACTGCACGAGGAAGTCCCAGGAGTAAGCAGTGAGACGGTGCAGTCTCGTGGGCCACGCTGGAGAGAGACGCAGTATAATCCTGGAAGAAGCCACACACGCAGCAGCTACTAAAGAAGGTGCATAATTTAGAAAGGCATAATCTGTGGAGACACCAAAAGTGAACTTAAGCCACAGAATACAGAAGTCACGGGCAAGTCCACCCATCGCCCTCGGGCGTCTGCCACTCACCTTGCAAGGACACTTCCAGGAAGTAGTCCGCGTATTTGGCCATGTAGAGTTTCGTTTTTTCCAAGCAAATCATTGGCCAGCCATCATGCAGGTCTGTTTCATGAACCGCTTCCGACAGATAGTACTCGATGAAGTGGGCAGCTGTTGGAAGGCAGAGGTTCCACTGAAAGGTCTCTAATAACAATAGCTCCATATGTAGCAAGTTCTGTTTTGTCAACACGAGGCTCATGTTGGTCATGCAGCCCAAGCTGTTCAGCTGCTCCAGTTTAGGCACACTGTCTTCTTTTTCTTCAAATTTACCTTACGGGGGGGAGAGAAAGAGAGGCCAAGTCAGGCGCGTGGCTGTTCTCCAGCAGCCGGCTGAGTGAGGTCTGCCTCCGCAGGCCAGGGCTCACAGCTACCATTAGGCCAGACTCTCTGTCATTCTCCTGCTTGCGGGGTTTAACCCCCTCCCTCCACAGCGCCCCTCTCAGCAATTACACCGGAAACATGTAAACACTGTGGCTGGTGGAAACAGTCACTCACACCAGTGAAAATGTAACTCTTTCAAAATCTCAGAGCTGAATCCTTCCTGGAAATTTCTTCTTGGGGACCTGGTGGTGCTGTATTAAATCATTTTATTTGATAAAATAGTTTAAGGACGGTAGCACAGCTTTCTCTGAAAGAGACAGGACAGCTCCGAGTGTTTCATCTCAGCATATTTCCCGTTTAATCTCAGTTGCACCAACGGCTAACTAGATCTGGGGGGAAAAAACGGACTAACACAAGCAGTCTCATCACACACACACACACACACACACACACACCAGCGCCACCACCACCATCTTGCCTCTTCTAAATCCTGTGCAAAAATCAAGTTAGGCTCGTTTTGTTTTTAAAAAGGAGGGAGGCTTTTTATGTGCTCTTTATCTTCCCACTGATCTGCCTAGAGCAGAAGAGGGCTGAGAGGATAGTCATTATGTGAAGGCAGTTCTCCCCAGGAAAACTGGGAAGTATGCACATCTGAGGAACAAAATCTGCTTTCCAGTCCCAGATGAACTTTTTTCCTAGAGTTTATGTTCCATTCCACACTTTCCTTTCCAAGCAAACCTTTTACTATATAAAGAGCACTGTTTATGGGGATTTCAAGTCTTCAGAGTTGGAGAAAAACATCAAGTACTGGGATGACTCTGCAGGACCCGCGACGACCTCAGGAGGCGTCTTCAGGTCTCTTTGGCCCTTGGTTCACGGGGGGTTCACAGAAGGGAAGGTGACGCGAGCCACCCGCCTGCTAAGTGTGTTTTCTATATGATGCTCAGTTCAAGAAAAAAAGTCCTGGTATTCCCATTATGTAGATGCCTCCTAATATCTTTTATATTCACAATGATCCACGATTGCTTTAGAGTGGTATTAATATAAAAATACGATTGCATCAAAAATTAATCTTTTGACAACGACTTCAATGCGTTTGGTTTTCTTTGGAGCCCCGGTGGTACCGTGATTAAAGGCTCAGCAGTTCAAATCCATCAGCAGCTTCTGTTCTCGGAGAGAGACGAGCGGGGGAGGCGAGACAGATGGGGGAGCTTGCAGCCGCAGCCCGAGGGGCCGCCGCCCACTTTGCTCCACAGGGTGGCTGAATCTGAATCGACTTGATGGCCGCCAGCTGGTGTTCTTGGAAATCATAAAATGCTATTTTACTTAAAAACATCTTCTGGAAGAGCCAGGAAGACTTCTCATGCAGGGAAAGCCAAATGAGTTCCTCCTTGGTTTCTCTTCCAAACGGAAGAGACTGCTGCAACCAGTCAGTCCCTCAGTACAGCTCTGGGTGCAGGCGGCGCTGCTGGAGCCAGCGGGGGCTGTGCACGCTTGGGTCTGTGTTGGAAGGAGGGGAAAGGCACTGCCTTGTGAGGTCTTTTCTCCTTTGGCAGGAAACTGGCGTGAGATGGCTCTAAGGCTCTGAGCAGGAGGCTTTTCCAGGACATTTTGAATGCTAAGTTCAAATCACTGTAATTCAACACTGCGACATGCAGAAATCTAGCCAAAACTTACATAATTCAAGAATAATTTTCAAGAATTCAGATCATCCTTCCCAATCCAAATCACATAAAGATGAATCCCACAAATCAGCCAGTAGCACATAAGCCCTAAAGTAGTTTTTTGTCTGGTTTTTGTTTTTGTGGGCATCACTGCCCTCTGGTGGTCGTGGGAGCTACCCAGAGCTGCTCCTGAGAGCCGCCGCTGGATTTGAACCGCCAAGCCCACGGGCCGCAGTCCCGTGCTCAACCACTTAGGCCACCAGGGCTCAGCCCTAAAGTAGTTTTTATAATTATCCAGCATCTTCTTTGCCTAAAGATCTAGAAGATGCAACCAGTGTTCTCAGTATTACACAGTGAAATTCTTCAGAAGGAGAATGACCTAGGAATTTAGTTCAATCATTCTGGATGAATCTTTAAGTCTTTCAAAGTGCCCTGCCATCTGTGTAACAGCAGCAATACTGGCAATGCACTTCAAAGGAATGTTATAAAAATTAATTCATTCTATTTATATCATGCTTGAAGTTCCTTTGAAGAAACCATACACCATAATTCACTGTTTAATTCAAGGATTAAGAATGTTTTATATTATCTCCTTGAAACTTCCAATATTGCAAACACAATTGTATACAACCAATCTCATAGCTCACAAACCAAGGTAGTAATAAGGTTGGTTAATCTACTGAAGGTCAAGTAAATGGAGTTAAGCCAACAAATAGAAAAAAATACATCCCCCCCTCCCCCCACGTTTGAATTCCTAAATCTGCATAGCTAAACCAGTGTGGCATCAGGTTGTATGAGGACAACTACAAATATCGATGGACTTCTATGTCATTAAGTGCTCAACAGGCTTCTATATTTATATACCACCTGGCTATTTTACGTGTGACTTTGTATCTTCATTCGAAAAGTTAACAATAGCCTCCGTGTACTACATAAATAATTACTGTTGGGATTTTAATTCAATGTTGTGTTTGGAATTTTTTTCGATATGTATTAACTGAATGTAAATACAATAAAGGATTTCAAAATTTGTAATGGCAGCTGAGTGCCTAGACTCACATCGCTGGAAGCGATGTGTGTGTATATTTTAAACCTACTAGTCTCAATTCCAAACATACAGATCAGAAAGATCAGTTTCTTCAATTGAAAGGAAATACCAGATGCCATGTGATTATATTGATAAAGGCCTCCAACAGGAAACAAGGGTACAGGAAACTTACGCCTGCTTCTCAGAAAATAAAGCATTAGAATCACAAAAGCTGAACATCAAGTTGTTTTGCCCTTATAGAAAATATGCAGCTCAGCTACGGAAACTAGCTCACGTCCACGCTGGTCAGACGCGGCCGAGAAGTGGAAGAAAAGTTCTGAACATTGAATAGGCTGTGGATCAGATATTACTCTGAGCTCTGCCAATGCAATTTTGTGCTATTAGTGAAAAAAAAAAAGTCATTCTTAATATAGTTTAAGAATTCTCATACATGTGTAAGGCCATTAATCTCACAGAAAAATGAGTAAAGAACAGGAAGAGACGATACATTAAAAAAAAGAAAACGATTCTAAGCCCATTGAAAATTGAGAAATAAGATCCACAGCGAGTCAGCGTTGCCAGCGATACCTGTATTGCCAATACGGTTTTGTCGGGCCAGGGGAAGTCAGGACCTGTCAGAGTGTGACTCGTGTAGCCTCTAAGCTCACTTCGTGTCTTACTGCTGATCCTAGATCATTTCTTGGTTACACAAGTCTTTGAGTAAATTATCAAAAGCTTCATCTCCAACTTCTCCATAAGCTGTTCTTAAAAGCCCAGGGCAGCTTAAGTGTGCATGCACAGCAACTAAAATTTTCCAGGACAAATCAGGACCCATTCTAAAGTGAGCCAGGAACTTCAGGCAAAGGAAACTAACGGTTACCGAACCGTTGACAGAGGAATTATTACATGCCAACATATTTCAATTTACTGTGATCTCATCAACCTATTAGCCTCACTTGATCCTCGTGAGACCTTTGCAAACTTTCTTGCTTTCCACTTTCTAGAGAAGTACCCTGAGTAAGCCAGACAAAGTCACCTTGCCCAGTAAAAGTTCAAACTCAAAAAGCCCGACACTAATACTATATACTACTTTCCTATCAGACACGATGTGCAGGCCCTTCTTTCTTCTTTTTCCTCTATGACCAAGCAGTTGGATAAGCATTAGCACTTGGAAATCGCAGGTGTGCTCCATTTGGACTAAACTACCGAGAGTCTCCTAACCCAGTCCCGGGCTGAATGCAGGTGCCACTGCTTTGTCACCTGTGAACGACTCGCTGTTCGAGAACAGGCCACTCAACTCAAAGAGGGAGTGGCTGGGAGGAGACACACTGGCTCAATTACTCTGTGAAGAGATAAGCTTATGCGGTTCCGGAGAGCTGCCATCGATACTTAAAGGTAAGGGCCTCATAGCCCAAAATACATACAGGTTGTACACATGAGCATGGGTGAAAACGGAACCTTTATGTAAAGGTTAATATAAATGTGTAAGTCTTACCTCTCTAACCTCTGGGGTGGGATAGATGTTTGGGGACCATAGATTAGAGGGGGAGAAGTACATATCCAGGAAATACACTTTGGTGAGCTCGAGGCACAGGGGGCCTAGATAGCTGGCTGGGTCCAGAGGAAAGGTTCTCGGTGCCACAGGCAGGGTTTTGCACTTTACCCTGAGGGCAGTGGCAGTATCTCTGGACTGCCTAGTTTGTTTCCACAGAAGATTTGGCAGAATTTATGAGGCATTCAAGAGGATGAAATAAGTAGTTGCAGTCATCAATTAAAGGAAAAATAAGAAAATGAACCTGACAAGAGGCTCAGTGCAAGAAATGATTCCGCAAAAGCCTGCATTTGGTTTCAGGTTTATTAGCACTCACTACCCACAGATGTTCGAGAAAGAAGTGTGGTGGCAAAGTGCAGGGGGAATGTGTCTTAGATGGAAGGACTCCCTCAGATACGGGGTTAGAGGTGAAGACAGACACTATACCGATATAGTACTCTCAAGGGATGGTGACATTTCTATCATCATGATAATTCAAAAACTATACATATGATAGTGTAAATACAACATATTCAATTCAATTTCAATTGCACATATAATCTTTACAGAGAAAAGAAAATCTTGATTGCTTTTTCACCCCCTCCCTTTAGTGAATATATTAAACAGCATAAAATGAGTTACATGCAGATACTAAGAAAGTCATCCAAAGATTCAACAATGTAGTCTTAACGAGTATGATTCTATCGTATACCTGACTGTGTCTAATTCACCAGCAAAGGATTTCACATGTGAAGCAATTTTATATGAACTTCAGTCCATTATGCCAACTCATTATGGAAGCAGCAGGAAGCAATACAACTGTACACTAGCTTTAAGATGGAGTTTCTCAACCTTTATCTCCATGGGCATTTTGGGTCATCAGGTAATTCTTTATCACGGGGGCTATCCTGTGGACTGCCAGTAGAGCATGTCCCAAGTTCTGACAACCAAAACTTATCTCCAAACATTCCCCCAAAGTTAAAATGACCAAATTTTACGCAGGACATCATTAACCTGGGGGTGGGGGGGTGTTTCTTGATTTAAAATTTGGTCTATATGGAGCAACAAAAATGGGGCTGAGCCCCGGTGGCGTAGTGGTTGTGTGCGGGACTGCGACTCACTGGGATGGAAGTTCAATTCCAGCAGCAGCTCCACAGGAGCAAAAGCTGGGCCTCCTACTTCCACCACCAGAGGGCAGTGATGCCCAAAAAAACAAGTGTTCACAGAACGCAAAAATAGTACTGTAATATATTTGTGGGACAAATTGTTAAAAAGCGGGATGTCTGGTCGCCTTATCCAAAGTGCGACCAAAGATAATGGTTCTCACCTGGAGAAGCCCATCTGACCCACTTTGAGAAGTTTTTAACTTAAACAAACAAACAAACACATCCCCCATGAGGTAGAGAAGTGCTCCCCCAAGTGGGTGGTACAAAAAGTGCACACTCACACTTTATACCCTCGAGTCGGCGTTCAGGGACAAACGTTTTTAAGTTGCCTGGGCGGTACCAAGTGGGTTTCCCTTTTTCCCTGAGGAGGGTGCAGGAGGCCAACTAAGTTTGGGAACCGTGGGACTCAGGAGCACTAACCTGAGCAGGGCTTTCGATGTAAGCTTCTGATGCCGGTGACCGGGAATGCTGGGTTTCAGAGGGATCTGAGCAAGTTCTGCGGGACCCCATTGTACTACAAACCATGTAAATCCCCCATGCCAGCGAGCGGCCTCTTACTTACTTGCTAGAAGCAGACAGGAAAGCGCTACCAAGTGCAGCTGCTGGACGGAGATGTCATAGCGATCCATGAACAGGTCTAGCAAATAGACCGCGAGATGCCGGGCAGACGGGCAGAGAGTGAAGCGATTGCTCACAATGGCGATCAGGTCGGCGAAATACCGCCGGAGGCTCAGCTGAGGGGACTGGCCCTTGTAGGAAGGCAGCTTCAGCTCCTAGGTCAAGAGGAACACCATTCCATCAGAGCTACTGTGTGGTCCAAACATCCCCACAATGCCCTGGCTTGGCAGTGTTTGGCCCATCATGCGCCGAGGATAATGAGTGGCATTCACTGGACAACCACACGTCTCCTTTTCCGCCTCGGACAAGACCAGCACAGGCATCCCTTGTTTTATTGCATTTCACTCGATGGCACTTTTACAGGTTGAAGACCTGTGGCGGCCGTGTGTGGAGGAAGAAGTCGCCTGCTGCCAACCTCTCCTGCAGCCACGTGCTTATGCTGACTCCCTCGCGTGGTGGACATTTTCAGTGTTTCCCATTTGTTCGTAGCTCCACCACACACGGAATAGACTAGAGTTTTCGGTCAACCTGCTACGTGCACAGGAGAACCTACATGTTGTGGGATTCTCTAGAACCAGACCAGCACTATCTTCCTTTGGATAACCCTTGGGGTGCCACCGCAGGCATTTCTCGCTCTTTGGATCGGATGGATACTTCCTGGTAAGATTTTTAATAAGTCAATTGTTTTCCCTCCCAGGTGTTTTCAGAAAAACTTCCCTACCCAAACACCAACCACACACCACATCATATTCACACACCTCTCTGAAGAGCTGAACTCAGAGCTTTTAGTTACCAGGTAACAGATCCTAGGCTGTGCTCCTGGGATCCTGCACACTTGCTGGGGTAAGGAAGGGGGAGACCAGGGCTCCTCCAGTAACTGTCTTCTAATCGCGACTCCTTTTCAGAAGTTTATGATCTCTCCTTTGCCGTCTTTCAGATACCTATCTCCCAACCCCCCACCCCCACCCCCCCCATATAAGTGTTTGGACCCCCATTAGCCGTTTTCTTTAATTTTTTTCCAACAATGTACACATATTCTCTTAATTTGATCTACACATTTCTCAAGGGTTTTTTCCCTCATTAAGTAAGTAAATCTGGCTATAGTGGTAGAGTGTTTGCAATTTGCATTTTTCAACGTGGAACAGAGAAAAAAGGCAATTATTAGACAATACCATAGCGGGAGGTGGATGAGTTTGGCATGATACAAACCTTACAGCCCACGGGCATCACTAAAAAGCCTGTTAGTCTCAATGAGTACCAAGAGACAATGCTCCAGACTTTAGACAACAGACGAGCCCATGCACTTGACGAGAACGTATCCTCCATTGTTGTACAGCCCAGGAATGCAAGGGGTGGTTTTAGAAGATACAACCATTTTATTCATCCCTTGTTAGATGCATAATTTGAGGAGAGATCATTTAAAACCTTACTTAAAAAAATTTTTTTGGGGGGGGTTATCACTGCCCTCTGGCGGTCGTGGGAGCTACCCAGCGCTGCTCCTGGATTTGAACTACCAAGGCCCTCTGGCCGAAGTCCCGTACTCAACCACTTACACCACCGGGGGTCAGCCAACTTTTTTTTTTTTTTTTAATCTCAGCTTCTGTTTGAAAAAATAAAACCTCTTTTTAGGGGGAAGGGCAGTTGACTATTTAGTAAAAATTTACTTTCTGTAGGCCCGCGACATTTTTCTTTTCTTTGCCATGGTGTAGATACAATGCAACTTCAAACTTTAGTTTTCTTCACAGCCATCATGACAGTGACTGAGAATCTACCCGGTAGCAGGCCCTGTGCTAATCCACAGACAAAGGCTGTACGAACAGTTTCTGGTCTGACCTCCTTGTAGCTGGCGAACCAATAGACAGAGACAAGTAGTATACACGGTATGGTAGAAACCCTGAGGGTGAAAACTAACCCCGCACACAGGTTAGGTTAGGGTACTGGAGGGAAAAGGCCAGAGGAGGAGTCCTGGATGAGGAGCCTCAGTGAGAAGTATCACTGAAAGACCTTAAGCCCACTGAGCTAGCTGATTCCGACTCACAGCAAACCTACAGACAGTGGCCAAGACTAAATCTTTACCAGAACAGGCAGCCTCATCTTTCTCTCACGGAGCAGCGGTTAGGTTTGAACTTCAGCCATCGGTTCAGTTAACTGTTACAGCCCAATGCCTAGCCCACAGAGCTACTAAAGAGCCTTTGAAATTCACTCGTGGAGCAGACTTTAAAATGTCTTCTATGAAACAAAGTCATGCAAAAACAAGCATAGGGATCTTAAGAGTCACCACTAGATTTCTTTTAAACAGAGTATTCAGTGCTTAACGGATAAGGACCGAGATTACCTAACTGCTCTGCAAAAAAGGTTGGAGTACTTGTCCATCTGCCCAAGTGCTTACCACGTAACCTTCACAATCAGTGACCTTTCTCCAAGGACTAGAGAAAATGCCCAATGCTTTACTCAGTTGACTGGTTTCTTCTGTCTATCCCTGATCCCTAGAACTGAAAACATTTTCCTCTCTGCTTCTTAGGACTTAGCATAGCCTGAAGGTCACCTCCAGCTCTTCTCAAGTGCTCCTCATCTCCTGGGAGGGGTTAACAACAGCCAGGGTGGAAATAAAAACTATGGGAGGAACAGAATTATTCTCATCTGTCATACAGGCCCTCCAAAATAGTCTCCAACATCATGAAAAACGTGGAGAGGAGCGAGATGGAGATCCTGGTCAAAGGGGACAACTACGTACTTTGGTAGGTTTGTTTGGTCTAATAACTATATTCGGTAAAAACAATATAGTTGGCATTTGGGACTGAAGATTTCTACTTATTGTCATTTTTATACTTCCCTAGTAGAGACAAGGCTGGGTCGCACCCATTACCTCCCCATAAACATAGGGTCTAGACACAGAACGCCTTCTACAGTATCCAAGTGGCAGCGGCCCAAGGGAAGACCTTAATTCATATGCTCTGAGTCACCTCTGTCTCATTCACTGCTACTGCTCTAAAACCTAGCCTGGCATTTTGTACACAGTAGGCACTCAAATGTTGACTAAAGAAATAAAAGCAAATGACTATCAACAAAATCACCTAGTTAAGCGCCTAGAATGACCTTGTTTCTCATACGAGGAAAGTTCACTTAACTTTCTTTGTTCTTGGTGTACTAGAACAATGGATGGTCTCTCCAGTTCCATAGGTTTTAGTTTTACAATTTCACACAGTATGGTTACTGTGTCACACTGTTGAAGAAACATGGTTTGCACAACACTTAAACATTAAACACAGACAACACCTTCCGGGTGGCCCAGGATCATTTTCATTGGCATCCCTTCAGACCTTGTACGATCATGCCTTTTAATAGTTTATAACCAATTTGGGTGTTGTGCTGTGTCTTATTTGACTTCTACCAAGACAAAGATAGGTATGTATTCATTCGACAAATCTGAGTGAAAAACAAACATGCTTCTCCTAGATCAACTGGCAAAACTGACTCAGAAAAATCACTCAGGATTAAAAGTTCTACAAAGAAAATTTAAGAAAAACCCATGAAATCACTGAGAAAAATCCTTTACATTTCACGTCAATTAGAATATGTATTAAGATCAATAGTTAATTATGCACACAATGGGATAAAGAGCTAATATTTAGAAAAGAACATTTCAAACTAAAAGATGGCACCTGCAAAAACACACCAAGTATTCTTTGGACAGTCTTCAAGGTAGAGAGCCTACAATTCTGTTCCTAACATTCCAGCGAGCCAATCCGTAGTTGATTTTTCATGCGGCCCAATCTCCAAGGGGCTGAGATGTGTTCAAGAGACTGCCAGAATAAATAAGTAGCACTCAGAAATCTCAAGCATTAGAAAAGGGTCGACTTTTTAAGTCAGATTTTGGTTTCACTTTTACCTGGTCAGAATCTCAAGATACCAATTCATGAGCATCCCAGGATCTCCAAAAGGCAGCATCCTTGTAAGGAATCAGCACTCTTTAAAAAGGGAATCAGCTGTGTTGCTTCCTTCTCATCTTACTAGCCCTTTCTATCCAGGGCTCATAGCTCTGGGGGTGTAAGTGGTTACTCATTGGGCTGCTCACTGCATGGTTGGCCCTTTGAAACCACCAGATGCTTCTCTGGAGAAAGACCAGGCCTTCTACACCCATAACGAGTTCCTTTTTTGGAAACCCCCAGGGGCAGGTCTACCCTGTTCCATCGGCTCACTGTGAGTCGCCATCAATTCAAGGGCAGCGAGGTACGGGGTTCCATCCACGGTTCAAATAGAATCAAACGAGACATCAATTTGCATTTGGTCTTGCTTTTGGCTATCAGAGACAGCAGAGCTCGCCCATCAAACTTTTTATGGAGTAAAACTGTTAGGCAACAAGCCACAAAATTGTTTTGGTTAGGAAAGTTGTAAATGTTTCTCCTACCACGTTAAGTATGCGAGATGTACCTTTTACCTTTCTAAAGAATTTGATATTAGCAAACCTTGAAACTAATACATCTTTCACCTTAAAGTCTTCCTTGAATAGCCCCACGGGTTTTTTTTTCTTTTTTTGGGGGGGGGCAAGGAAGAACGAGTCACTTAGTGCTTCCCATATGCCAAGAACGTTACATGCAAATACTAAGGCATTTAATCTTCGCATAAGGCCTGTTCCATTATCATCATTAGTTCCCACTTTACAGATAAGGAAATCAGGAAACAGAAAATTAAGTAACTTGTCCTAAGCCTCATATCAGCAAGTGAGGTGGGGGGCGGGGGGGGGCTGGGAACTTTATTTTGTCTGAATACGACTTATGTAGTAGCTGCATGCAATTACAGCCATCCGAAAAGGAAGGCTGCTCGGCCCAATTAAAAGCAAAAGCAACGCAAAACACGGCGCGCTGTCCGGTCTTTTCAAATCCAAGACCTCCGTCCCTGTTGTACCTGGCAGCATCCGAGGGGTGCCCCCTGGGCTCCCGCCCCGAACGACCCGCACCCCCGCGGGAGCTGCAGGTTCCTCGGCTCCGTCACCGGAAAAGCAGCTCCAAGTTAATTGACCTGGAGCAAACGCGCTGGCTCGGGCCCGCTAAGCCGCGGCGCTCGGGCGGCGGGGTTACCTTGTAGCGCAGCGCCTGGTGGATGTCGGCGGCCAGCTGTCCTCGCCACCACTGCCTCTCCAGCTCCATGGGCCCGGGCGGCGCGCCGAGCCGGACGCGGCAGGCTCAGTCTGGAAGACACACCCCAGACGCGGTCACTGCCGACGCCCGCCCCGCGGTCCCCGGGCCCCTTCCCGGGCGGGGTGACCTCGGGCCACGCTCCGGCTGCTCCTCCTCCCCGGACGCGCCCCAAAACCAGCCCCGATCCCCGCCCGATCCCCGCCGGCGCCGCCGCGCTCCGAACCCCCGCCCTCGGTGCGGGCGCCGGCGGCTCGCGCAGCCTGTTTCCTGGGGTCCCGTCCCGCCCCCCCGCGTCCCCCCCCCGGCGGCCAGAGGCACCGGGAGACCTGGCACGGGGCAGCGCCCCCTCGCCGGGGTGAAGCGCTCCCGGGGAGAGGCGCGGGGCGAACGGCGCCGCCCCCCCGTCCCTGCGCAAAGCACGGGCTCGCGGGGCCCGGGGAGGCGAACAAAAGGCCGGGCCGGCCGGGCTCCACCGCTCGCCCCGAGACGGCGCCGCGCCCGCGCCCGGCCTGCCCGTTCCCACGGCGGCCCCCCCCTCACCCGGAACCGCGGCTCTCACAGCCCCAGCCCCGCCGGCGTCCCGGGCGCGCCGGCCCCGCGCATGCTGCGGACCGTCGGCGGCGAAGCGCCGGCCTCAGCTCCGGGCTGCCGCCGGGCCGCCCGAGCCGCCCATTGTTAGAGCGCCGGCAGGCGGCTCCGCGTACAAAGCCAGCGCGGGGGCACATGCGGCCCGGCCGCTGCCAATCTCGTCTCGCGATACAGCGGGGTCACCCCGCGCCGTCCAATCGGCGGCCGCGCCCGGCCCAGGTGCAGCGCCCGCAGTCGGCTCCGCCGCCCCAGCCTGCTCCCCGGCCCGGAGCTGCGGGTCGGCCCCGGCCGGCCCGGGCCTTCCCGCGGCCCGAGAGCCCCGCCACCACCTACCGCGAGGCCAGTCGGGAGGGGGCGGAGAGCCGGAGACCCGGGAGAAAATATAACGTTAATCATCCCGGTGGCCAATCGGGTCATGCCACTCACCTGCTGAGAACCTTCGATGGCTCCCCGGTGCCCGCCGGCGAAAATTCTAGTCCCTCCCCATTGGCACTCTAAACCCTTCATGGCACACACCCTTGGCCGCTCGGTGAGAAGCGCTGTCCCTCTGCCCTCTCTGGTTCGTTAGCCCCTAAAACGCTTTCTCGGGAACTTCTGCTGTCCCTTTAACTTCTTCCTCCTAGAAACCCAATCAATCACTTCCCCCTTGTAAGCGGTAGAGATTTCTAAAAGTTTTGAATGAAGGGAGCCTTTAGTAACCTAGCTTTCAAATCCGCAATTAACCATCGGTGGTAGTGAATCAGAGGTCCCTGGTGGCGTCAGTTGCTGTTAACCTGAGATCGGTGGTTGGAATCCACCCGGCACAGCTGCTAAGTAAAGACCTGGCTACTTCCATACAAATTCCAAACTAAAGCAAACTCACAGCACCCAGGTTCATGGCCCCATGAGGCTTCCAAGGCTGTAAATCTTTACAGAAGCCAACCTCCAGGCGCAGCGATTGGTTCACTTCTGAGTGATGGCCTGGTGCTTAACCACGGGTGCACCCGGGCTCTGTAAATATGACTGCACCCAGGAAAGTCCCACGGAGCAGTTCTGCCCTGCCACACCCGGGGTCTCCTGGAGTCAGCGTGGATTCAGCCGCACAGGATTTGGTTAGTGAGCAGAACCTAATTGTATTTTAACCTCTTTGGTGAAATATCACAACAGAAAGGTCACCCCAGAACAGTGAACGACTATCCTTTCCTTTCTGAGAAAGAGGATCCACCTTTTACTAGCAAACTCTCAATCCCAGCCTCTCATTTGAAGAATTCTTTGTCCCCAAAGAGGCATGCTGACGAAGAGCAATTACAACGTAGGAAATGATTCTGGTTGTGCAGTGACTAAGCACTTGGCCGATAACTGAAAGGTTTTCAAATCTTGGGTGACTGCCAGCAATCCATAAATCCTACAGGGCGGCTATGCGATCGGACTCATGGGCACACAACACAGTCAGGAATCTGTTACACATGTTTCTCACCATCCGCTCTTCTTACATTTGTGAATGGCCGGAGATAGGCTTATAAGCCACACTGTTATTTCTGTGTGCCATCAACTCAGCTCCCACTCGGAGGACAGGTAGAACTACCTCATAGCAGTCAGTCATTCTTGCTGCTTCCCATGAAGAGAATGGTGGTTTGATCTACAGGCCTTTGGGTTAGCGACCGAGAGTTTAACCACAGTGCCACCAAGGCTCTTCAGTTCATCTCTAGACAATGCGTATGCCTCAAAGTACAGGATTATGAACTCTAATGGCAGAAAAGAGACACTGGGAAGCAGAAGTTAGTTGAGCCCAGCCCAGCATTGCCCAGGGGAAGGCTTCCCAGGGGCAGGCCCAGAATTGTGAGAGTTCTAGAGGGGGGAGATGGGTGTATCGGGCTAAACATTCAGTATGGTTTACAATGACATTTAAATAGTACCTACCTCCTTTGGTTCTCATGCATGCATACTAAGCAACTTTATGACAATAATTTAGCTTCCCAACAACTTGAAAGTCCAAGGCCTATTTAAGAACCCTTTTCAGGGAAATGGGTCACAGGCTGTAATCATTGGTGTAATATGTGGGTTGCCTCTCATGGCTTCGACTTTGAAGACCTTTTTCATTAGGAGATCACTCTGCAGTCACTTGAATTACTTTCTGGATTTGCTTCATATGATAAAAAAAACCATGGGCAGGGTTAAGTACTCGGCTACTAGCCCACTTGTCTCCCCACTGGTGAAAATGGCAGTAGGATTCCATATATATTACAAACTTGAAAACAAAGGGTGTTATCCACCCTCTGTCCTAATCGATGTCTACAAATGTGTCTTAGATGAAGGGCCCAATTGATTAATATTTATTAGTTCCTTAAAGTAATTCACATACCTAGATATTCTTTAGTAAAACCACCCAACCAAATAATTGCTCTCATTGAGTTGACATTGGAATAGGGAGAGAGGAACACAGTAAATGAATAATTACAGAAAAACGGGTTCTGTAGTGATAGGTGCTGTGAGGACAAAAGAAAACCACAGAAAAGGGGGTCAAGAGGAACAGTGGACAGTCATTGTTTTCTGTAGGAAGGTCAGGGACAGCTTCTCGGATGTGCTGTGTTTGGTAAAAGACCCAAGAGAAGGCAGGGAGCCTGTAGGTGTCTGGAGTCTGACCTTCCCAGGCAAAGGGAACAGCAAGAAGACAGAGTTGGAATGAAAAAGAAGTCTGGACTGATCCAAGTCAGGAGGCAGTGATCAGCAAAGGTACCAACAAAAAGATGGAAGTAAGCATGGCAGGAATCTAGATAATGGGCAGAGACTGGTGTGCCCCTGCCATCGGGCACAGGTGGGTTTGCCAAGAATGAGACAGGGACTAGATTCTTTGGCGAGCTTTCGCAACTCAGGTGGAAAGCTACTGGTTTGAAAATGACTTAAACATGTAAAAAGAATGCATCTGAAGTAAAACATTCAAACCAAGACAGAATATAGTGACTAGTAGCAAGCTGTACCCCCCCCCCACACACACCCCTAATTGTTCCCAGAGTAATGCTATTACTATTACTATGACTTTTGCTCATGCTCCTTTCCTGAGAGATCCAGGTATATGGAACTATGCATATGCATCTCCCCTGTATCACTTTGTGCACAAATGGCAGTATTTCACTTACTCTGTTCTGCATCCAGGCGCTAATGATCTCTCTCTCTCTCTCTCTCTCTCTCTCACACACACACACACACACACACACACACACACACACACCATCAGAGCATCCAAGTTCCCCTCCACTGCCTGTGTCATACTTCACCGGATCGAATGGTCTGGGGGCCAGGGGTCAAGGTTCTGAGTCTTGGTTCTTGCTCTGTTGCTGCTTAGCAGGGTGATCTTTGGCTAGTCATTTCCTTCCTCTGGGCTCAGGTTCTTATCTCCAGAATGAGCTGGATGATGACTGAGGTAGTTTGACTTTTGAGGTTTTTTGATGTTGCCACACACATCGTAAAATTTTCTGCAGGGAAAGAAGTCCAAATACTTCCCATAAATCGCTCAATAGCATCATCTCAAGCCGGTTTCTCAGACGAGTGTGGCTGGCAGTAGACTCAGCTCACGCTGAGAGCGGCCAGAGCTGGGGGGAGTTCCTCTGCTCTCTTCCCCACCGGGGGGGAGGCCCGGGGAGCCCCAGGGCTCTTGCAAGTGAAGAAACCACGTTTCCTTTCTTTCACTTTCACCTCATCTGAAATGGTTCCGGGTAACTTCTGGAATTGATTATCCCTTGGTCATTTTGTAAAGGATGTGGTGTGTGACATTTAAGTGAGAGTATCAATATTGTTCACAATGAAGCCCAGAACTATCAAATTCACGAGCGTATGCACAGATCCCTGACCTCCTTTCTCCAGGGATTCCCAGCAGCCGTAGGGGCCTCCTTGGGCCTTTCTTTGTGAGTGAAAAACCTGAAAAGCTTAGGAATCCTCTCTGAGGAAGGGGGGTGGGGGCTATAAGATTTGATGAGAACATTTCCAGTAAGACAGCAGATGGGATGCGATAGAGTATCCTGGTTTCAAGGACGTGGCAGCTGTAAAGGCTTCATGTCTGAGGCACCCTAAGGGCAAAATCCTGAGAACGCGCACAAAAGTCCACCCACCGCCTTCATCCCAATGTGGTAGCTTTTTCATTCCAGCCCCCCTCCCCCTTTCCCGGTGAACTAACACTTTAGTCTTATGAGAGGCAATGACCTTTGGTTTCCACGTGAGTGTCTCTGCCACAGCAGTGCTTCAGAACCAACATCAAACACACCTGCCTGTCTTTAATAATGACATATTCTACAAGGCAGGGATCTTAACAAGGCATCGGAACAATACAGGCTCTGGAGCTCCACCCCTTGGTTCAGATTCAGTAGGTCTCTCTGGCAGCATCTGCATTTTCAACAAGACTCTCCAGGTGATTCTGATGGGGGTGGGGTGAAGCTCACAATCTGAGAAACTGGCCTTAGAGAGAGAGGCCCAAATGGCTAATTTCCCAGAGTAAGGCTACCCAAGACAGTGACCTAAATGTTCCTGAGAGGCCTCTGGCAAGGAGGGCATCTAGAGCCTGACGGGTCTCCATGGTGCGTAACTCTTTTAGTGGACTGACAACAGGGCTCAGCATTTGACTGGACCAGAGGACAAGCAGTGAACTCCCAAAGTACCAGGAATGTGCTGGCTGCTTTTGATTTGAGGTCTCAGAGTACAATCTTTTCCTTTCTGCCTTTCACTGATGTCGGGCTAAGGAAGCCAAGTAGACCCACACCGATAATATATTGTTAGGGTACGGGTGAATGTAGACAGCTAGAGCAAATTCCGTCTGGGGAAATTCAGAAGAATGAATCCCAGTTTGATACACCACATCAACAACCGACTGGACATCAGTGTACGGCATCTGGATGGGAAATCCCGCCACCTGGAGAGAAACAGAAGGACACGACACACTGTGACAATCAGGACCATGACCTGGAATTACTGCTGCATGTCAGAAGATCACTGCAGCCCCAAAGAACTGATGATCATAAAGTAATAACAAACATTTTGTGAGTGCTTACCATTCCCTAAATACAGTGCTAAATGCTTCACATTTAATCCTCAAATGAGCTTAAGAAGGGCCAAATTACACAACCCAAACTCACTGCCCTCGCCTCAGTTCTGCCTCAAGTGAATTTCCTCGAGTTTCCTGTGAGTTTCCAAGGCTGGAAGTCTTTACAGGCGCAGAGTCTTGTGTCTCTTGTAGAGCAGCTGATGCGTTTGAACTGCTGACCTCCTGGCTAGCAGCCCAACTCTGATATTCCTGCTTTGCATGGAGAAGAGCAGAGCCAGGTCTGTCAGAGGCCAGAACCTGCATACTTAACATTCTGCAGACTCCCACTCTTTCTAGAATAGCCAGGTACCTACGAAGACATAACTCTTCCCAACACATGAGATGTTTAAGTAAGAAATCTGGAAGAATTTAATCAATATTGATTCAATTTACACTTACTAAGTAAATGTGATGAGATTAATGACTTGAAGAATGTTTAAAAAAGGCCCATGTTAAATTAAGAGACTATTTAATAAGGTATACTTGACTATCATAATCTGTTTCAGACCTTTGATTACTTACTTTTGGAGGCTTTTCCATATCCATATACTGTTACCATGTAATTACAAAATCTGCTGTTCTTCCCCTCACAAAGTAACTTTAACAAACTATATTGTCGGTTGCCTGTTTTGGGATCGATCTAAATAGCCCATAATAATGGGAGTAATGGTTCCCTGAGAGTACGGAAAGAGAGGGGATAAGAGGGGGAATGGGGAGCCGATAGCATAACCCCACTCGAGGGAAACAAATAACAGAATTTCAGGTGAATGGATACAGTGGATGGTGTAAGATACTGCAAAATAATAGATAATATAACAATAAGGGTTGCTGGGTGGTAGGGTGAGTGAGAGAGGGGGCAAAAAGTGTCCCAGAACAAAGCGAAATAAGTGTCAGTCAAAATGAAATCCATATTTGTCTATGACGAACTTTGTTTTCCTTAAAATATATATATATACACATATAGACCTATATCTCCAGTGCTCTATATTACTATATTTACATGTGTATATTTATACCTATATAAATGTCTTTGCCTCCTAGTTCTTTTCTTAATTTCCTTTTATTTTCCTCTTGTCCCAAACGTCATTCTGCTCTCAGTAATTCCTCTTGGCTACATTGCACTTGATCAAACCCCATCAGGCATTCTGTTTCCTCCTCACCATTGATTTTAGATTTCTGTTGTTCCCTGTCCCGAGGTTTATTGGCTACCCCCTCCCCTTCACCCACCTACTCTTCTTCCGTGTGTACCCCGCCCCCCCCAACACCCCACTCCTGAGCCATGAGTTCCACTGTTGTCTCCTCAGGATTGTGTATTCTTCCTATCTTATATGGATAGGCATGAGGGGGGAAAGAGGGGGAAAGCTCTATAAATAGTTTCAGGTCTGCATGGGAATAACTGAGGGAAATTATGCTAAGCAAAGTAAGCCAAGCACAAAAAGACAAGCACAACATGAATCCTCTAAGGTAAGCTCAAAAATGCAAAAGGGGAAAAGCTACTGTAGACAAACATTCCTGGGGTGACGTCCATGTAGTATGACAGGGACCAGACCCAATCCAGGGATACACATGGTAGCCAACTAAAAAGAAGGGGGTGGGGGGAAGGACATGGGTAGTGGGGGAACAGGACACTAAACCACCCAAGGGGACAGTGTTGTTTATATCTCTACAAGGAAAGAGGGCCAGACTTCAACCTGCTTCAACTAGCATGAAGCAGAGAACCAGTAGAGAGGCCTGAGAGGAGGGTTCCAATCCCAACTATATAGACAGCTCCCCTCCCTCTAGAAGAATTCATCTCAGAGCACAGCACTAAAGCTACAGCTCAGGGAGCGGGACATGTCTGATCAGAGCACACAGGAGGGAGGGAGGGAGAGTGGACCACATCCTGGCCTACCAAGCCTTGAGGATGATATTTCTACTGAGAGCAACCAATGGACAGAGAGGACCATCGGGTTGGTCCCACTATGAGGCAGTACCATCCTCACTGACCCATGGCACTAAGGGGGCAACACTGGAGACACAGTGCAGGAATTGTGCCTGACTTCGCCCCATCCCAAGGTGAGACACGAAGGGCATGCAACAGAACAGCAAGGGGAGCAGAGCAACGAAGTGCCCAGAGAGCACCAAAAATAGACTTTGGGGTTGGGGCATGACACCCCATCAGACTTGACCAGAAAACACTCCTAAAGGTCAACAAACAAGCTTGGAAGTATTTATAGGCTTATCTTTTTTTTGGTTGGCTTTGCTTTGTTTTCTTTTGTTGCTTTGTTTTCCTGTCTTGTTTTTGTGCGTATTATTATTTCTACATGTCTATCTAGATAAGATCGGTGGAATAAACAATCTGGAAGAGAAAACAAGGGGACCAATGGTTCCGGGGTACATTGGAGAGGGAGAGGTGGGGGCGAAGGATGGAGGTGTTAACAAATCCAGGGACAAGGGAACAACAAGTGATCTATAATTGATGACGAGGAGGGTTAGGGGGCCTGGTAGGACTTGCCCAAGGACAATGTAACCGAGAGGAATTATTGAAACCCAAATGAAGACTGAATATGATTGTGAAATAAGAAGAAAGTAAAAGGTAATAGAGGAAAGAATCAGTAGGCAAAGGGTATTTATAGAGGACTAAATACAGGCATGTATATATGTAATTATATTTATATATTATGATGGGGAAGTAGATTTGTGTATGTATATATATTTATAGGTTTATAGTATTTATAGTATTAATGTAGTAGATGGACATTGGACCTCTACTCAAGTACTTTCTCAATGCAAGAACACTTTGTCTATTAACCTGGCATTCTATGATGCCCACCTTCCCGACACAATCACTAAAGACAAAGTGGGCGCATAAGCAAACATGGTGAATAAAGCTGATGGTGCTTGGCTATCAAAAGAGATAGTATCTGGGGTCTTAAAGCTTGAAGATAAGCAAGTGGTCATCTAGCTGAGAAGCAACAAAGCCCACATGGAGGAAGCATACCAACCTGGGTGATCATGAGGTGTTAATGGGATTAGGTATCAGGCATCAAAGACCCACAACAAAAAATCATATCAGTGATAAGGAGGAGCGTGGAGTGGAGACCCAAAGCCCATCGGTAAGCATCTGGACATCCCCTTATAGAAGGGTTTCGGGAAAGAGATGAGTCAGTCAGGGTGCAGTATAGCATCGATGAAACTTACAACTTTCCTCCAGTTCTTTAATGCTTCTTTTCCCCCACGATCATGGCCCCAGTTCTACCTTACAAATCTAACTAGACCAGACCATGTACATGGGTCCAGATGAGAGCTAGAAGCACAGGGAACACAGGACAGATAACCCCCTCAGGACCAATATTAAGAGTTGCCATACCAGGAGTTAAGTAGAAGGTGGGGGTAGAAAGGGGGTAACCATCACAATGATCTGCCTATAACCCGCTCCCTGGGGTAGGCATTACAGAAAAGTGGGTGAAGTAAGACATCAGACAGTGTAAAACATGAAAAAATATATACATTATCAAGGATTCTTGAGGGAGGGAAGGGAAAAATGAGGAGCTGATGCCAAGGTCTCAAGTAGAAAAAAAATGGTTTGAAATGATAATGGAACAAATGTACAAATGTGCTTGACATGGATGGATGGGTGGGTGGGTGGATGGGTGGGTGGGTGGATGGGTGGGTGGATTGTGATAAGAGTTGTATGGACTCCCAATAAAATGAATTAAAAAATAAAAATCGAAAACTTCAGCCTTTGATTTTCAAAGTCCCAGTTGGGACTTGATGTAAAAAAAATAAAACCCTCACAAGACCAATAGAGAGCGATACAATTGGGGGGGGGGGGTAAGACATCCCAGGTCTGTGTGCTGAACCTTGTGAACATTTTCCAATCAGGTGTGATGAGGTGCCCCGCCCCGCCCACTGTGTCTGAAGTCTGTTTCTGTCTTCTTTGGGGACTTCATTGCTTTGCTCCCCTTGCTGCTGTTAGGCAGTATTAAGGTAGCAGATGGACATTGGGCCTCTACTCAAGTACTCCCTCAATGCAAGAATACATCAAACAATCATATTGATGCACATGATGGGGATCAGAGTGGAGACTCAAATAACCATCTGTTGAACAGATGAACATAACTGAACATTTCCTCACAGAAGGGTCAAAAGGAAGGAATGACTCAGCCAAGGTGCAGTATAGCACTGACAGAACACACAACATTCCTCTAGTTCTTCAATGCTCCCCCCACCCAGACTATCATGACCCCAGATCTAATTTACAAATTAGCTAGACTGGATCATGTACACTGGTACAGATAAGGGCTTTCAACACACAGAATCCAGGACAGATAAAGTCTTCAGGAACAGTAATAAGAATAGCAATACCAAGAGGGTTGAGGGAAGGTAAGGGGAGAGGGGTGGAGAAACAGGGAACTAATGGTAATGATCAATGTAATGGGTGAACAACAGAAACATGGGTCAAGGGAGACAGTGAATGGTGTCAGATATGAAAATAATTGTATTTTGTTATTTATCAAGGGGTCATGGGGGGGGAGGGGAGAAGAGTTGTTACCAAGGGCTCAAACAGAAAGAAAATGTTTTGAAAATGATTATGGCAATCTATGTAAAAGTGTGCTAGATATCATTGATGTATGGATTGTTATAAACTCTGTAAGAGCCCCCAATAAGATGATTTATATATAAAAAAAGAAAATGCAATTGAAAAAATAGCCAGTGGGGGAAAAACAAAAAGAAAAAATAGCCCAAGATCACTGTGCATGTAAGAGATTGCACTTGTCCTGCTCACTGTGGTAACTCCAATGCCTAGTGGTACGATGCCAGGCCCATAGAGTAAGAAAAAAATAATTGATAATGTTTATTAAATACTTATGATGTTGGATATTATTATATGCATCGATTCAGCTAGTGCTCACCACAGCCTCAAAACAGAACAATTGTGTGTTGGTTTCTTGGATGGGGCAGGAGGTAGCCGGATGCCGAAAGTGAGACCTCGTAAGTGGCTGAGTCAGGATCTGAATCACATTGTCGGGTTCAGTCAAGGTTCAGGACAGACAACTGTGTACTATTAAGCAGAAAAGTTTACATAGAAGCTACTGGCTTTAAACCTTACCTATGCTTCTTCTGACCCTTTAACTACTAATATTAAAATAAAACATAAACCAAATAACTGTCTCCCAATTCGTGAGCAGGGTCTGCAGATCCCTCCCTGGAGAGACTAAGGACTAGTATCGGCAGTCGCTCAGTTTCCATAAGACCCTTTCTTCTCAGGAATCTTCTTGAGGAGGCAATTTCTTTGTCTGTTGCTGGTCAGGAGTCTCACTCTTCAAGAGCTGGGGGTTTACTGCAAGGAGGAGGAGGAGTAGGAGAGGATGTTCACAGTTGGGACTGCAGGAGAGGAAGGAAAAGGGGACACTGAGAACAGCTAACTGCCTCCCACCACGTGTGGTTAGTCATCCAAGGAGATGTCAGAAGATGAGGTGAATGTTTATGATTGGAAGTCAAGGAGAAATTCGGGCTGGATGTACAGATTTGGGTGCAACCACCATAGAGAACATATTAAACCTTGCTTGGGTCCGCTTGTCCAGAACCAAGATCAATGAAGTCTAATCCATCGCTAACACCTGGGAGCCATTTCTTGGTTTCTTAGGTACAGGGTGGTTTCCTTCTGGGCATCTCTTTCCCAAGTTTATTGTTCTCTTACCAATATGAAATTTATTTCAAGAGAATGCCATCCTGTGTCTTGTTCACAGGTCTAGGGGAAATCAAGACATGTTAATACACAAAACCCTGCCTTCTAGGGCAGCGATTCTCAACCTGTGGTTTGCAACCCCTTGGGTGGAGGGGAGTAGTAGCAAATGACCCTTTCACCGGAGTCACCTGCTTCATAACAGTAGCAAAATTATAATTATGACGTAGCAATGAAAATAGCTTTATGGTTGAGCGGTCACCACAGCATGAAGAAAAGGTCTTGGCATTAGGAAGGTTGAGAAGCATTATTGTAGGCTCATATACAAAGCATTACCGGGACATTTAAAATTGCTATTAGATGGTAATCAACAACAGCGACAGTACAAATGTCATCAATGCAAACCAAATCATGTACAAACCCAATAGATTTTCAGCAACCTTTCAAATTCACTCTCTTCTTCAGATGAAACAATGTTTCCTGTTCCAAGTTCCAGTTTGGGAAGGATTTGTCGCAAAACAGAAGAACATTGTCTATTCCAGCGTGTGGGCTGTTTGGGTCTCCATTCCATCATTTTACGTTTTAGGGTGCTCTCAATCCTGCAGGAAGAATGCAAGGATGATTGCAGACAATTTACTACTCACTTTCAGATACAGTAAGACTGCTGTGACATAGGAAGGACCCAGACCTCTATAGTTAGGAGAGTCTGCCATCCTCGGCATTCATCAAGGGTTGAGGAAAAAGCAAGGGAAAAGCAGGCTCTTGCTTGACTTGGGAAGGTAAGAAGTTTCAGTCACCTCTGTGTGGACAGCTGCCTCCATGGTATTATTGGTGAACATCGACTCACTTAGTGGAGCCACTGGGCAGTGCAAACAGTTAATGTTGGGATACTAATCACAGGGTTACCTCTCAAACTCCCCCCTCCCCCCATGGATTTCCAAGACTGTAACTGTTTGTAGGAGTAAAAAAGTCCAGTCTTTTCTCCCTCAGAGGTGACAGAAGTTTCAAACTGCCAACCAATACATAACCACTAGGCCAGCAGGGCTTCTTTAGGGTTCATCTAGAGGTGACCTGGAAGAAAGCTCTTGTAATCCCTCCTGAAAAATCAGCCACTGAAAAAACTCTGGAGCAAGTTCTATTCAGACACACACAGGATTGCCACGACTTTAAATCAACTTGACAGCGACGGGTTGTGGTGGATTATTTTAATACTAGATTGATATACCTGATCTCTGAGACTGTCATTGATCACAGGACATTGTATTTCTAAGAAACTGCCTTCACACAGAGTCAGATGGGATAATGACAGCAGGGATGAGTTTACTAAATCAGTTAACACAGCAAAGAGAATTGGGAAAGCATGAGGCACCTTGCTGATGTGTTGCAGAACCAAACTCCTCCTACTGGACTGTAAAGGAGTGCCGATAGTATAATGGGCTAAGCATTGGGCTGCTACCACAGGGTCATCAGTTCAAATCCACCAGCCACTCCATGGGGGAAAGATGAGGCTATCTGTTCCTATAAAGATTCACAGACTTGGTAGCATAGTGGTTGTGCGCGGGACTGCAAATTCAGCAGCAGCTCTCCAGGAGCAAGGCCGGGCCTCCTACTCCCACCACCAGAGGGCAGTGATGCCCCCCAAAAAATGTGGGAAAAAAAGATTCATAGACTCAGAATCCCTAAGGATCAATTCTACGGTACACCATCAGCAGCTAAAATGAGTTTAGGAGCTGATAATTGATCAGTTGCTTACATGTAAGTTCAACTTGAAGCTGAGGAAAATTAAAACAAGTCCATAATAACCAAAATATGACCTCAAGTAAATCCCACCTGGATTTCAAGAACATCCTAAGGATAAACTTGACTCATTAAAAACCAATAAAAGAAGATCTGATGAACTGTGGGATGATAGTAAGAATATCATACAAGAAGAAAACAAAAGTCATGAAAAAGACAAGAAAGAAAGAAAAGACCAAAGTGGGTGTCAGAAAAGATCCTGCAGCTTGCTCTTAAACATAGAGTAGCTGAGGCAAATAGAAGAAATGATGAAGCAAAATAAATGTAAAACTGAAATGTAAATGTAAATGAAATGTAAAACTGAACATTTCAAAGGGCAGCTTGATAAGACAAAGAGGAGTATAATAACAAATATGCAAAGACTTGGAGTTAGAAAATCATAAAAGAACAGACTCAGGATAAATCAATCTGAAGAACTGAAGAAAAAAATTCAAACTTTGGTTTGCACTATTGAAGGATACCATGGGAAAAATATTAAACTATATAGAAAGCATCAAAAGAAGGAATAAAGAGTCACTGTACCAATACATTCAACTATTTCATGTGGTAGCATATTACCAAGAGCCAATGAAAATGAAGGAAAAAGTTCAAGCTGGACTGGAGATATTATCAAAAACAAAGCTCCAGAAATGAATGGAATATCCATTGAAACACTTCAACAGGCAAATAAAGCACTGGAAGCACTCACACATTCATGACAAGAATTTTGAAAAACAGCTCTCTCTGGCAAACTGACTAGAAGAGATCCATATTTGCACCCATTCCAAAGAAAGGCAACCCAAGAGAGTGCAGCAATAATCAAACAATGTCATTAATATTATATGTAAGTACAATTGTCCTTAAGATCATTAAAAAATGGTTGCAACAGTATATATCAACAAGGAACTGCCAGACACTAAAACTGGATTTTTGGCTAACACCAGATGGATCTTGGTTGAAAGTAAGGCATGCCAGAAAAATGTTTGTTTGTGGTTTGTTTATAATGCAAAGGCATTTGACTATGAGAATCTTTACAATAGATAACAATGAGAAGGGTGGGCGTTTCAGAACCCTCCATTGCGCTCATGTGGAACCTGTACACGGGCCCAAAGAAAGTCCTTCGAACACAACAAGGGAAAACTGCAAGGTTAAAAAAAGGGCATGCACATGGGTTGTATTCTTTCACCATGATAGCTCGATAAGTAAGTCAAACAAATAATCAAAGAAGAAGAACGATGTGAGAAATAACACAGCGTCAGGATGGGAGGGAGGCTCATGGACAGCATTTGGTTTAGAGGCGACACAGCCTCTCTTGCTGTAAGTGAGGAGGACTTGGGGCACTTGCTGATGAAGATCAAGGATTGCAGTCTCCCGTGTGAATTAAAATCAATGTAAAGAGTACCCAAATCCTCACAATGGAACCAGTAGGGAACATCGATGGAGAAAAGCAGGGAACACCAATGGAGAAGTTAACATACGTAGAGGAAAGATTGAATTGCCCAGGATTTTGTCTTCCTTGGATCCATAATTGATGCACATGGAAGCGGCAGTCAAGAAATCAGATAAAATGTTTAGGGGAAAAACCTGCTGCACACCACCTCTTTAAAGTGTTGAGATCAAGAGAGGCACTCTGAAGACTAAAATATGGCTCACCCAGCCCATAGCATTTCAAGCACCGCATGTGAAATGTGGGTAATGAATAAGGAAGCCTGGAGAATTGGCGCATTTGACTGAAGACATTGGTGAAGAACACTGAAAGTACTGTGGGTTGCCAGAAGAACAAATAAATCTGTCTCAGACAAAGTATTCTACCTAAAACTAAGGATGGTGAGACATCATCTTACTTTGGACATACCATCAGGAGAGACCAATCCCTGGGAAAAGTCATCATGTTTTGTAAAGTAGAAAATCAGTCAAAAAGAGGAAAACTCTGAGATGAGTTGAGACAGTGGCTGTCACAATGGGCTCAAACATGACTAAAGTCTGAGAAATGGGCAATACTTTGTTCTGTTGCACATCAGGTCCAGATGAATCAGAACTAACTTGATGACAATGACAACATGAGTTGGACATGAGCCCATGGCAGTGAGTTTGGGTTTTGGTTTTGTTACTAGAATGTAAGAGCCACGAGGGTAGGGTTTTCTACATTTCTCCTCAGTCCATTAGAGAGTGCCTGGTGATTGTGTTGGGAGAAAGAAGGGAGCTACAGAGTGGGGAAATTGATGGGACCTCTCTTCTGTGCAGAATGATTGGGTATGATTGAGTCTCTAATTCTGCAGAAGTTGCTCTTGGGAGACTATTCTTGACAGAGCTTATGGAACAAGTGTGTGACTTGAGTGTGTGAGTCCCAGTAGTAGCTATGCATCAGAATCATCTATTGGGCTTTATAAAAATGTTTCTTGATATTGATTCGACAGTTTGGTCCAGGGCCCTGGCACCTGTTATTATGTTTTTTGAATTATAGATGCAATCCTGGAAAAAAAAACAGACAATGAGAATCATTTATTGCATTTCTTCCTCTTTTGCTTTTTTGGTTAAGGACTGAAAAAATAGAGGAGAAATGAAAGTTGTGTCTGCAAGAGATGGGAGTGGCAAAGTGATTTCTGTGGTGCTCTGTTTTGGTTAGTTGCCAGCTAACCTGCAGTGCATTAGTCGCAGGAGGCAGCCTTATCTAGACTCCTCTAATATATTTGCAATAGCCTTGCGGATTGCCTTGACTGAACAATTCATTAGGGGTGTGTGTGTGTGTTTGTGTGTGTGTGTGTGTGTGTGTGTGTGTGTGTTGGCTCAGGAGTGTTTCCATCATCCAATTTTTTAAGTGCCCCTGAATTGTGGGCCATTCGCTGTCACGTCCTTTTAAAATATGGTAACAACTACATCATTATCACTGCTAGGAACTCAGCAGGTATCTGTGTTTATAGTGTTCCTGCGGTGGCATGCAATGTTTCCCAGAGGCAAGTATTTCTAACTTACACTCTTCTTGAAAGGAGAGATTAGGGAGAGGATATGGTGATGGTAATATACAAATAAAATCATACCTGCTCCTTATGTCTTCTACCATGCTTTTATTCGTGTCTGAATAAATTATTTCTGTAGGCTGAAATAGAGACAACTGAAATTTAGGATAGATTCTAGGGAGATGGTCTTTATGTCTCTTTACCCCTAGTAGGTTATTTATGAATGAAGGGAAACCCAAACCAGTCTCCAGTGCAAAAAATACTCAATAACAGAAGTAAAACATAAGAAGGGCTTCAAAAAGCTTGTGGACAGAAGGAATGAAAAGATCATGGCATGTTCCCAGAGGTGTTCTAAAGCCCTGTTGTAGGCTGTAATACTTCCTTTGGCTTCGGTCCTCACAAGGGCTTAGGAAGTGCATGAACTTGCAAAGGAAGACATCATTCACACCTGAGATAGACTTGCTGGCTTGAGTAGCCAAACAAGCATTGGCCAGATCATCTTGAGAGTAGCACTAGTTTCTTCCTCTTACTGGGTGACCTTCTCTCTGTATCAGGTACCTCATTTTTTAATAGGGGTAACAACTACCTGTTTCACAGGAATCTTGTAAAGATCTTGAAATAAAGTAAAGCACATAAAGCCGAGGACATAGTGAAGTCTCAGTAAATGTCCTGCACTCTTCTTACTCTTCTAACATAGCTTGGGAGTCCTGGTGGTTATGTGTTGGGCTGAGATCCACAAGTCAACAGATAAAGATGGTGTGGCGGTCATGTGCATTTAATCTGCCAGTCTTTCAGTTAGCCACAAAGTGCAAAACGACTTATGCCACAGGGCTCCACTAGATAGTTATGTGGTCATGTGCTTAGGTTAATTTCATGATTGAGATGTAGGGGTGGAGTCTAGCCTGTTAATCTAGAGATACCCATTGAGTAGCCAATGAGGCCTCTGTGTGGGCAAGATTTTCTCCTGATACATCCAGGAAATCTCGTGATATTCTCCCCGGTTATTGGGAGTTAGTCTCAGAGACAATGAATCACGGACAAGACAAGATGGCAGCATCTGAGGAGCCAGAAAAGCCCCACGGCTTTGCCCTGACGGAGCCAGACCTCTGAAGCTGGAGAGGCCACGTGGAGACCCCTGCCAGCAATGAGTTACTTCTGTCACCACTGGAGGCTGTTGATGAACCCTGAGCCCTGGAAGCGAGGAGTCATGGGGAGACCCCTGCCAGCGCCGGGATTCTGTACCCACTGACCTGTGACTTCATGAGTTGGAAGGAAACATTATAGACTGGTATCGGGCATATGGCTTAATATCGGACTTGTGACTTTGAACTGGATTGGGTTGGGATGCTTTCTCAGTGTTCCATTCCTTTTGTATATAAACCCTTTGCTTATATCCATATGCGTGTCTATGAAATTTGTTCCTCTATTCTACCCGGACTTACACAAGTACACAGTGAAAAAGCTGAATTGGTACATCAGTTGTCACACCAGTAACTTTACCCAAAACTATCATATTTCTTGTCTAAGTTTGTAGTAATATAGGCTCTCTATCATTTTGCTGTATCTGTGCTGACATTTTGTGTGAGGCACACTTTTTTCTCAGCATCAAGGCCATACAAAAACAGATTGCAAACTCATGGACCATAATGACCTACAGTGTGTCTAATTTCTCCTTATGTATATAACTGTGTGTGTGTGTGGGGGGGTGTATAACCATGATTTATGTATTCACTTACACCCCCACCCCCACCTTTCCTTGTCTTCCCCTTCCCTACCTCCCCATAATCATTAAGGTCTACTTACTTGGGTATGAAAAATAGTTTTTCTTTTTTGTGTGTTTCTGTAACAGTATTTGGGCTTTATGGAATTGCTAATTTGATTGAGTGCAATGTCTTCCATATTTATCCATGCAGGGATAGCTTTGGCAGTTTCATCATAATTCTTTAAAGATGCAGAGAATGCCTTTATATGCACGATCCAAAGTCTATTTATCCACTCCTCCAGCCCTGGGCATTGTGATTGTTTTCATCTTTTTGTGATTGGGGATGTGCACTTTGATAAACACGAGTGTGCAGATATCTGTTGGAGCTTTTACCCTACACTTCTTTGCAGTGTATGCTGAGTAGGGATGTCGTTGGGTCGATGGTATATTTTCTACTTGCGTGTATTTAAGGATCTGCTCCTCTACATTGTCTTTTCCTGACTCTTCTATTATTCTTTGTCTCTCTCACTCTCTCTGCTCACAGTGCGTAGTTTATGTGTTTCCTGATGGTCTTCACCCTGGCGTCTCAGGGCCCTCAGGGTCCAGAACAACAACAGGGGCACCTGGGAGTCACTTCTTGACGTATCTTGGAGTCTGTCATAGATGTACTAGCACCGTCATCTGGTCGTTAATTAGACCCGAGTTTTCACCTCCTGCCTCCCAGTGACTCTCCAGCTTCCCACTCCATGCCTCTGCCCCATACCCCCACTTTTAAGAGCTTTTTGAGAAAGTATGAGAACTGGGAAGCCCTTCCCTGCCTTTCATGCAGTGTTTTCAGGCCTTTCCGAGCCCTTCTGCAGCCGCCCCACTTCCTGCAGGGTTGGTCCATGAGGTGACTATCAGTCGTCACACTTTATCATCACCGTGGGTACAAGGACAAGCTCAAAGTGAGCCAATCCCACAAAGACTATCTTGAACCTTTTGTTTTCTGATTAATTTTTTAAAAGTTAAATTTGGGATGAAAGATTCTTCTCAATCTCTCTCTTCTCGAGCTAAAGGAAAGTAACCGGATAATGGAGAAAACTAGTTTTGCTTTATTTTTCTAACATAGCATTTGCTGAAGAACTGTCGATACAAATACAGACTGCCACCACCAGCAGCTCTTACTCAGACACACTTTAGGACATAGGGCTGACCTGTATGCTCTGTGCTTTTGCCCCTTGAGAATCTTTTGGAAGCAAGCGTTTCCAGAAACTCTCCGTTGAGTAGTCAAAATGTACAGCCATTGGAGTGTTATTTTGCTGAATATTAAACCAAACCTATGAAAAGAGTAATATAATATCAGTGTCGGGCCCATGGGAGCACAAGGCTCATGGATCATATAAGGAGGGAGTGAACTGTTTACAGCTCTACTGTTCAACAAAGACGTCCAGGTTTACAAGGTTAGGCACTTGCTGTTAACGGAAAAGTTGGTAGTTCATGTCCACCCACTCTGACAGAAAAGACTAGGTGCTCTGTTCTGATAGTGGTTACAGCCAGGAGACCCTGTGGGCTACTCTGCTCTGCCGCACTGGATGGCTGTGAGCCAAGAATCCCCTCGACACCTCCTCATAGCAACAATGACACTACCCAGCGATATGACGACAGAGACCAAGGGGGGCTTGGTGGCAGGAGGTAAAGAGACTTCAGGTGAACAGGAGACCACCTCATTGGTTCTCATCCCAAAATCACATGGGGAATTTCAGAGACTTAGAAAATTGCTTTGGCCCCATGTCCCAGGAAATCCTGATTCTCCGCCACCCCCCACCCGCCACCCCCCCAAGCGCTCCAGATGTTTCTAATGTGTAGCCAAGGTGACAACCACTGGTTTCACTGTTGAGGAGATAACGCAAAATAAGATCTGTTTCCATATACTTACATTTCCATCATCAAACAAACAGTCTACACTTTGTAAGGGGCAAAATGGGTCAAATTGCTTATGACATTGTCCAGTCAGTGGATCCCAAAGCAAAAATTCATCAGTTTCCTGAGTTAACACATAAGCCACATGTCCCTGTATGATGAAAATCAATAAAATTAAGTCTTTTTAGTCAGTAATGAGCTCATTTCTGTTTTTCTAATTTTCCTGATTCATACTTTTTTTACTGTATACCATTCTTAGTATACCATGTAGAAAGTTTCAGGTAAAAATAATGATAAGACTAGTGCCAGGGACTGTCCTAATCCTTCATACTAGTCCTCTCACTTAACTCCCTCCCAAGTCTAAGCCAATTAAGGCTGATTTAATGTTTTTCTTCCACATGAAGAATCATATGGTAAGGGACTTGTTCAGGAGAACAGTTATTCTGGTTTTGAAAGGAGATCCTGAATCTCAGAGAAGTATAAATAATAGATAGTATAAATAGAACACCGCAAGTGGCAGTGCTAGGTTTTGAACCGTCACCTGACTGATGTTCCACACTGACATTCTTAACACAGTGCTCTGCATTCTGATCAATTTAGCTCCCCAGCACTTGCTGTTTCCATTATACTGGCCATGTTTTATACGACAGAAGACGGCCTCACCTCTACCACATTGTCATTCTCCGGGCAGTGAGGTCATGGAGTCCGTTCACACTCACAGTGATACTAAGTACAACTGAACTAAGCACTGCCCCTTCCTGTGACACTTGCCGAAGTGTTGCTATATGTGAGCCCATTGTTATGTCGATCTGCCTGACCCAGAGTCTTCCTTTCTCCACTGACCCTCTACTTGGTCAGGCCTGGTGTCCTTCTCCAGGCACTGGTCCCCCTGGTAACGTCCGAACGACATAAGACAAATCCTGTCATTCTCACTTCCATGGGGCATTTTGGCTGTACTTCTTCCATGAGATCCGCTTGTTCTTCTGGTGGTCGATGCTATAGGCAATATTCTTCGCTTACACTATCATTCAAAGGCATCAATTATTTGATCTTTGCTCACTGCCCAACTTCTGCATGCCCACGTGTCTGAAAATACTGCAGCTGGCATCAGGTACACCTTACTACTCGAAGGTACATTTTTGTCTTTGCAACATGAAAGTGGTCTTTGCCACAGATTACCCCAGTGTGACACATTGTTTGATTTATTGACTATTGTTTCCATGAAGGTTCATGACAGATCCATGTAAAATGAAATCCTTGACGACTTCAATCATCTCGCCATTTATCATGATGTTATCTAATGGTCCAATCATGAAGATTTTGGTTTCTTTTATGTTGGGGTATAATTAATATAGAAGGCTGCTGTGTTTTATCTTTATCATTAAAGGATTATAGTCCTCTGGGCTTTCAGCAAACAAGCGTGTGTCATCTGCACATGTTCAGGATTCTTCCTCCAGTCCTACTGCCATGTTCTTCATCTCGTCCAATTGCTTTGATAACTTGCTAAACTACAGATTGGATAGGTATGGTGAAAGAATACAACCTCAACACACACCTTTCCTGATTTAAAGCCTCCCCACAACTCCTTATTCTGCTCGAATGGCTACCTCTTGATCTATGTACAGGGGCAGCATGCATACAATTGCACGTTCTGCAATTTTCATTCTTGGTAATAACATCCATAATTTGTTATGACTCATATAGTGGAATGTCTTTTCATCGTCACTGAAACACAGGTAAACATTTCCGGGATTCTCGTTCCACCAAGGTCAAAATGGCATCAACAGTGATATCCTTCATTCCATGTCCTCTTCGAAGTCTGCCTCGAGTTTCTGGTAACTCCCTGTTAACGTTCTACTGCAACAATTTTTCAATTAGTTCCAGGAAATGTTTACTTTTATGTGATGTTGTTTGATAGTTTCTGCATTCTGTTGACTTATTTTTCTTTGACATGTACACAAATATGTGTTTTTTTCCCGATCTTGAACATAGTGCAGCCAAAGTGAACCAAACAAGTAATGGAGTAAAACAGCTGAAAGAAGATTTCAAAGGTCAGCTAGAGAAAACCAAGGAGACGTGTTCTATTGAAATGTGCAAAGACTTGGTGTTGGAAACCAAATGGGAAGAACAGACTTGCCTTTTATCAAGCTGGAAGAACTAAAGGAGAAAAATTCAGGACTCATGTGAAATTATTGAATAATTCTGAAGGCAAAATATTGAACAAGGCAGGAAGACTCAGAGAAGGAGGAGAGGAGGGAGGAGAGGAAACGAGGGAAGGGGAAGCAAGAGGTTAGAGGACACACATGTGTTAACTTGGGTGAAAGGGAAGATAATATCCCACAAGATAGATATGGGTCAACGTGTGTGTGTGTGTGTGTGTGTGTGTGTGTGTGTGTAAGGCAGGGGAAGGAACAAGGCAAGGTATTGTGTGGTTTGATAAGTTGTTGAGTGTAAAAATTGTCTGATATGTAAATCCCATACAATAACTAAACATGGTGGCAGGGACATACAGTTACTGTGCCAAAAACAAATCGGTTCCGATTCTACCATTTCAAGGGCAGCATCTGATCAAGAGCTGATGGTATTGAAGGAAGAAGTCCAAACTTCACCAAAGGCACTGGCCTAAATCAAGGCTTCAGGAAAAGAAGGAATATCAAGTCTGATGCTTCAACCAGGAATGCAGGACTCATCTATTCTAAAGAATCTGGAAGACAGTCACCTGTTCAACCAACCGGCCCATTCCAAAGAACAGTGACCCAACAGGATCAGCCATGTAGCAGAGGTGAAACAACACCGGGATGCCTTCCAAGGAATTGATTGGCTTCCAGGTACCTAGACAAGTATTTGTTGGCTGTTTACTGCCATCTAGTGGCATTTAAAACTAGACCCAAATGCTATGGGACATTAGCCACAAGTTTTTGGTTAACAAAACCAACTCAAAGGGTAAGATATGCTGAGACAATATGGATAAATAAAGGATAAAAATTATCTGACAAGATTATTGTATCAGAATTTATTAAAGTAACTATGAAAGTATTCAGAAACAGTACAAAGGAAGACAGCTTTCGGGAGGAATGAAGATCAATATAGTAAAGAAATTAGTCATAAACATGTCAGCTAGGAATTTCTGACCCACTTCTTGGACGATTAAAAACCAACTCAATGAACAATGGAGTGCAGTGTTGATCACAATCACCCACTAATGACCGGTGTAACCTCTTTACAGTGGCAGGCGACCACCATCATTGAATGTTTGTCATAAGCTAGTGCGTATCGTACAGTTAGTCATAAGCTGATGTTTCCAGAACAGTCCCCATAATACTATTATTGCTACAGTTTACAAAGGAGAATAACAAAATGAAGCCAGTGTGCCCTGAAGAAATGTTGATGAATTCACATAATTCTTTTGTTAGCTGACAATTTTTTTCCTCCCTCAAAATTTCCTTACTACCTTAGGAATAAAAATGGAAACTTGGGTATGAAGTCTTTTAAACTTGCAACAGAAATATGACTGAGTCTTGTTTCCACAGTTCAAACATTAACTCCAGCACTTACTTCCAACATTGAAGTTCCCAGAAGGACCAAGGCTTTCTTTCCAAAATACAAAAAGAAATTACAGAGGAGAATGGCGTGTTCCTCTTTGTTTCCAATTGCCAGACTGATGCAACGCTGTGATAAAAAGGCAATAAGGATGGGGGGGGGGCGGGGAGAGTTGAGTAATTCAAGCACACAACAGATTTAGAGCCCGTCTACTCCCTGTAGCTTCAAACACTTCTATTTTTCTATTTTTACACCGCTGAAATGAATGACAGCAAAGCCAAGAACTGTGGCTCCTTTGGCCCAAGGACATTCAAAGAAAACCGTTTGGAACACTGGGTCACCCTTTCACTGCCAAACACTACTATGGATACTGTGGCTAGTGCCAGGTAAGAGAATAGGCTTAGGACAAACTTTAAACTATGCTGAGCAAACATCAACGTATCCACCGGTATTTTGCGGAACTTTGGTGGTAAATCTCAGTGTGTTTGGGGAGGAAGTGATGGTTTGGACAGTGAAGCTGTGTATACTCTGCCCTGTAACAGTGCAGCACACTTAACTCAAGGAAAGAGATACGCATTGGAACTCCATCAGAAAGATTGAATTATTTTTCTTTAAGTTGCAAATCTGGGTGTCACAGATCAAGCATTGGGTGCCTGCGGAATGATAAGCTCACTGAGTGACCCAAATAGATTGCTCTTGATTCATCATCCAGTTTGGCAGTCTGAACTACCAATGGTGCCTTGGAGAAAAGGCCTGGTGATCGGTCATCTCTACCAATGACCACCAAGCAAACTCTACTGAGCAGTGGTTTACTGTGCTCCACAGCGGCTGTCACAAGTGGAAACGGACTCGAAAGCAATAGGGCTGGTTAGTTGAGGAAAAGCACAATGGAGTCTGACTGAGGGGGATCGTGAGGAATGGAGTTTAGGAGTGTGCTGAGGCGGTCTTTCTGAGAGAGAGCTCAGAGCAGAACACGAACCCTGTTCAATATCAAGCCATGAACTGATTTCCCACGAGGGTGGATGGTGGATGACAGCATAACTCTGTCCCGGAGTTCTAAATGCTTTGCATTTGTCATCTCATTTATTCCCTTCAAAGTCCCTGCGTGACACAGCAGGAAAATGTGGTTCAAAGGGATTGAAGAATGTACCTTTGGTCACAGAACAATGAAATGCTTGAACTGGGATTTGAATGCAGGTTTCTCTGGTTCTTTTCAGGGCTCTTTCCCCCTTCACAGCCTGAAGGGAATCTTTGAGGGCACGCTAGTAAGACATACTGTTAAAGCCTCTACTGGTTCCATGTGAAGGGGCAATCCAAGAAAGTACTCCAATGTGGAACTGGCTAAGAAGTTTGGAAAGGAGGTGTTTTTAAGAATCTGGTGTTTTAGTTGCTGTGAAATGAGAATGTGCCTTAATATATGTTAAGACATCCTGTTCATTTTACTATACTTCAGGTGCCCTACTTTTGATATCATTTAAAAGTATGTGGCAGACTCAAGTTTGAATGACAAGTCATATCTGGATCTCAAATCAAACCATGATTGCTGATTACTGCTAAGCTACATGACCAAAGACCTAGTGTCTCCTGGTAACAACTCTTCTAAATTGCGAGCACAGCTTTTATGAAGAATCAGGGTTCTTGTTGTTTTACAGAATGTTCAACTAAGTCAGGTCAGTAGACCGATCATCATTTCCAAGTGGTGGGGAAGTTCCTAAAGGTAAGGGAGGCTTCGAGAGGATTTTTAAAGCAGAGAGGAAGGGTTATTCTGCTGATGGTTACTCAGGAGAAGAAACCCACTTTTGTTTTGTGAAATGCTCATGAGTGTCTTATGACTAAAAAGTTCATGCTATGAGAAGGCATTAGTCATAAAGAACTCCATACTTGCAGTAACCTTTTAGTTATGAATCATAATTATCAATGCTGGGGTGGGAGGACATGGGATATTATTTGTTAACATACGTATGATTATCTTTAACACAATGTTCTTCAAATATTCTGCAGACTTAGAAGGCCTCAGACTCATTCTGATGACTTGGAAGAGTCTCAGAAGTATTTAATGTGAATGACACCTTTCCCATTCTGAGGCCAAATCTATCCTGTGGCTTGCTAAGTCTCACCAGAAGAAAGGTAGTTGACCCATGAAGCTTGGATTAATAGGTTAATACATTAATAGGTTTAGCGCCCGCTAAATCCATTTTAGATCAGTGCTTGCTTTAAGGGAGCATTCTAAAGCAGCATAATAAGTTCAGTTCCCCATGGGAGATGCTCCTCTCCTGGAGTCCCACCATATTGGTTATTTGTGTTGTAGTTGTCATTTGGTGTCATTTTTTACGAAATCTAATGCTCTTCTCCAGGGTCTGGTCCCTCTCAACAACATGCAAAGTACACGAGATGAAATCTCACCACCCTTACCTCTAAGGAGCACTCTGCTAAGGAGCATATGCCTTGGGGGGAGTTGGGGTTGAGGGGGTTTAACCTCAAAGACAGCTCAAAGTCAGCTGCTCCTCGGAGAAAAATGAGGCCTTCTGCTTCCAGATAAGAGTCTCAGTCTCAGAAACCCACAGGGGCAGTTCTACCGGGTCCTTGAGGGTCACTGTAAGTCAGAACTGAATTAATGGCAGTGTGCGTGTTTGAGTAACACTTTCTAATATTTGATCCAAGGAACTCTGGTGGTGGAGTGGGCTATGCCTTAAGCGAAATCTTAAGTTACTAACTGCTGGTGACTGAAATGCACCAGTTGCTCCTTGGGAGAAAAACAAGTCTGTCTGCTTCTGTAAAGAGTTAAAGTCTGGAAAACCCAAAGGGGTAATTCTACTCTATCCTATAGGGCTGTTATGAATCACAATTATATTGCATTTTCCTATTAAAATAATTATCGGATGCTTACTTAATTCAAAGCAGTGTTCAGTGAAAATTACAACAATAAATAAAAACCTGATCTATTTCTGCTTTCAAGAGTACAATTGAGATGTATGTGTAGAAGGTGTGGCCTTATTATCGGATATATAAGCAGATAAATATAATTTAAACATAGAATGGACGAAGCACTCTAAGTAGGGTTGTCAGATTTAGAAAATTACACCAACATAAAGTTCTCAGCCATATTTTAATTTTAGATAAACCACAAGTAATTTTTTGGTATCAGTGGGTCCCAAAAACGACACAGGGCATTTCTTTAACTAGCAGTCCCTCTAAAGAGAACTGTAATCTGAGTGCAGAGGGTTGGCTGTGGAGAGCTGCTGGGGAGGATGATATGTGCCCTAAAGACATCCAAGGACTCTAGCCTGACCAGCTCTAAGCAACGAGTCATCACGTGCTCTAGAGAATGTCATCATGCTGTTCTCCTGGAGTGAAAACATGCACGCACTACTACGCATAGTGTTGAAAAGACCTTTGACCCTTAAAAAGTACTCCCATATTGTCACAGAACTAAAAATGATGTATGAAATCATCGAGTGCTTGAAAACATCATGAGGTAAAGCGCAACATAAGTACATAATGATTGTTCAAAGGCACCTTTGAAAGAAAGGCATATTAGAATGCTATTTAAAAGGTAGCTTTCTTTTTTACCTCTGATGTCATCCATATATCAGAACCATCATCATTTTCATCCAATGTATCAGGCATAAAAGGAATCAAAGAGACAAATCGAGCGATGAGGTCCTAGGACAATATTGATTAATATTTACTGCCTGTGTGTTATATGCTTTTCACCAAACACGGTGCTTCACATGAGTTATCACATTAACTGACCCTACAGTCTATGAAGAAGACTGGCTCTTAGTCTCGTGTTACAGAAGAGGACACAAGCTCACAGTCTGAAACAACTTGCCCAGGGCCACTTGGCTAATATATTATATTTAGTCTTTGGGATTGAGTTCAGGTTGGTTTAACCAGAGGGTGTGCATGTTAACCATTATATTTTATTGTAATAAATTATTGTAATAAATTATTTAGAATAAACACAAAAACTTTAATGCATAATCACTTGGAAAATGGCGGGGAGGGGGAGAGAAGTTGAAGAATACCAAACTTGCTTTGGGTTCAAATACCTATCAAAGTTACTTTTATATGCTGGTTACATATACTTATATATACTGGTTACAATCTATAAGCACTGGATTACTTACCAGAAAGTTAGCAGTTCAAATCCACCAGCTGGTTTCTCAGGAAAAACTTATGACTGTTGCTCTGGTACAGACTTACTACCTAGGAAATCCTAACCAGGGTCACTATGAGTCAGAATTAACTCAATAGCAGTGAACTTGGTTTATTTTTGGTAAACCCTTAATAAGTATGTGAGCTATTCCTTAAAATTGCTTCTCTCTCATATGCACAGGTAGTTCCCAACTTAACGACACATTTGAGTTAGGATACACTGTTATTACAACCGTCCTTAAATTTCTAAAATATCATATCATTAGTAATATGTACTGCATGCAATGTTGCAGTGCATAATTTGTGAGGGTCATCACTTTCCCATATTCACTCCCAAATATAAAATCAGATTTTATAAAGATATTGATCATTAAAGGCAATAATAATGAAAACTGAAAAAAAAGAAGAAAGGCAATTGACTGATATCAGAATTAACTAAGGACTTAGGAGAATCTGACCAGACCCCTGTCATCAGTTTGGAACCATTTGCATGAGAGGGAAAAGGACTTTTAAAGTCAGGGGGTGGGTGTGGGGAGGAGTCTGTGGAAAAATACCCTGATGTTTTAATTCATTTTTCCACAAACTTTTTGAAGCCTTCTTGTATATGATCCCATTTTCCTCAAGAACCTAAACAGTCATTATGTCTGTAGCTGATCTCAATAGCTCTAATTCTGACAGGATTGATTTTCTACACTGGTTGTACTTTGTGACCTCAACGTGCAATTAATTACAAGTGGATCACAAGCTTTGAAAAGCTAAAATTTAGATATCTTTAAAATATATGAAGACAAGTTTTTTAATGAATCTGAGAGGACTAGTATCCCCTTGAATACTGGGGCATAAGAAAATGGACAAGAAGAAACAGATGCTGGAAAAGAAGAATGCAGTAAAAGGCAGTCTAAATCAGAACTTTTGGTTTTAGCTTACAGAGTACCGCTAAGGGTTATTTCATTCATTTATAACTTACAAATAGTACAGACATTCTCAGGAGGGGCAACTGACTTGAAAATCTGAATAAAGAAGTCTACCAATTTTTCATAAATAATCTTTAAGTAAAACTAATTCTTAAATGGAAGATTTAAAATTGGAGAAGGCATTTGCTCTTTTGAACATCTGATGAAATTTTTATTGTAAATGAAATTGCATGTTGAATGTGTCTTTTTTATCATCTGATAAGTAGATATATATATAAAGCCACACAGATAGAGGGTGGATGGTGTTGGGTTGACTGTTTATAGAACAAAATAGGAAATAACCTCTTCACTCCTGCATATAATGGGAAACCATCCTCAGAAGAACACAACATGTTCAGGAGTAGAAGTTTTCTCTTTCCTGAGAATCTAGGAAATTTCTTTTGGAGACAGTTTTCAGTGTTTGATAGAAAAACAGTGAATGACGCTAGTATAGATAGTCGTATGGACTGATGTGATAGGAATACTCAATTCCAAGTTGGCAGAAGCCAAGGAGATCAGGAAGACACACTTCCCTCTATCTGGGGCTGAGGAAGACACGTTAGATGGTCTCTCTCTCTCTCTCTCTCTCTCTCTCTCTCTCTCTTAGGAATACCTCTTTGAAGGCTAAACAATTTTAGGGAAAATATTTAGAGTGATGGCTGTAATCTTATTATACGCCAGTTACATGGATATGGGGATTATGTATCAATAAAGCTATTTAAAATAAATTAAACTTACAAGTGTTGCATTAGAATCATGAAGAAAAGTATCCAGAAGTTGCTGAGGTGGATTTAATGCTTTGATATATCTTGTTACTAAAATCTGAATCCCTTCATCATTAAAAACAGTCGTTATGATTCTTCGATTAGGAAACAGAGTTTTACAATTTTTTTGAAAATTCTGTGCTCTCTCCAAAACATCTATTTGATCTGAAAACTAGAACCAAATTTAAGGTATTTCAATATTGTACTTATTGTTCCCATAGGAAAACATCAAGAACCGATGCTTAACATCATCAGCTTTCAATCAACATTTCCAGTTTTAAAAATAGTTTACACTGTCTTAAAGGTATATGATTCAACAGAGTTTGAAGTAATTCAATATGAAACCTACCTTATTTGATTCTTGATTATAGGTTACATAGGATATTTGAGGTTCAATGGTAGCAAAAATATTTAAATAGGTACATTCTTTCAGATTCTGCCCGTTGTAATCTTCTTTAGGAGATACAAAAGTGTTACTCCAAGTATACCCAAGCAGAATGGATGGACTATTTACTTGAAATGTTCCATTAATCTGAAAGAGTATATCAATGTAATATATTATGCCAATGAGAAAAACATTAGTCAGATGCATAATGAGCCCAGCACAGTCTTCCTGATTGAAGGGAGCGGACTTGCAAGGGCACAGCCTGGCTCGACTAAGCATGTGCTTTGCAAGGAGTGTCAGCTTCTCCAGGATCCATTCAACTCCTTGGGATTACAGTAAGGAGGGCATGGAATGAGGAAGCAAGTCACCACAACAGAGCAATAAAGGCGATTAGAAAATTAGAAAGTAAAAAGCTTTTTTTCCTTTTTTAACACTGAGTCTAGAATGAACAAGGCACACTGGTGGCCCAATGTCTGCATTGCTCTGCTGTTAACCGAATGGTCAGCAGTTCAAACTCACCAGCTTCTCTGTGAGAGAAAGATGTGGCAGTGTGCGTCAATAAAGAAGTACATACAGCACTGGAGCTCCTCTAGGTAGTTTGACTCTGGCCTATAGGATCGGTCTGAGTCAGGAGTGACTCTACAGCTGGGGGTTTGTTTGGGGTAGAAAGAGAAAAAGATTGTAATTGCAGGAAGAATAACCCAGAGGTCCAGAGAGTTAAAGGGTAGAAGATGAATTATAATAATAGTGACTACTAATAATAGCTAGTAGTAATTAAATACTTGCTGTGATCAAGGCTAATAGTAATTGAGTACTTACTGGCCAAATGCTTGATAGAGATCATCATCATTTAGTGAAGTAGGGACTGCCTTGATCTCCATTTGACAGATAGGGAAACTGAGGTCAGAGAGTTTAAGAATTTGAAGAAGATCACACGTATCAGAGTAGGGGAGTTGGGATTACAACTCAGACATTCACCTCCAAACCCTAGATTCTCTCGCCGCCCCTGGCCTGTTCTCTCCCCCCGCCCCCTCAAGCCAACATTTTTTACTACCTCTCTGTCCTACATTAAAGAGCATCCCTGTGGGTTTACAAATGTTAGAGCCCCTAACTAGTATCTGGATATCTTTTCAGGTGCGATTATAAATTCCCTTGCTGTGGCAGTCATATGCTTATGTTAATTTTATGATTGAAATGTAGGGGTGGAGTCTAGCCTGTTAATCTGGAGATAGCCATTGAGTAGCCGAGGAGGCCTCTATGTGGGCATGGCTTTCTCCTGAGACTTCTGGGAAATCTCACGATATTTCCCTCATAAAGATGAGAACCTATCTTCTCCAGTTGTTGGGAGTTAGTCTCAGAGGCGATGAATCACGGAAAAGACAAGGTGGCAGCATCCGAGAAGCTGGAGGAGCCGGCAGAGAGACCACACGGCTTTGCCCAGATGGAGCCAGACCTCTGAAGGTGGAGTGGTATGCTGTTGATGGGCCCTGAGCCCTAGAAGTGAGAAGCCACGTGGAGACCCCTGCCAGTGCCAGAATTCTGCACCCACTGACCTGTGACTTCGTGAGTCGGAAGGAGACTTTGTAGACTGATTGCGGGCATATGGGTTAATATTAGACTTATGACTTTGTACTGGACTGGATTGGGATGCCTTCTTAGAATCACATTCCTTTTGTATATAAACTCTTTCCTTATATCTATATCCGTGTCTTTGAAATTTGTTCCTCTAGCCTACCTGGACTAACATACTTGCTATCTGAGAAGAATTGAGAAACTTTTAAAAACAGAAATGGCACAGAGTGAAGAAGCAATTACTATCGATTTATATGGGGAAAACACTTTTGAATGCGCCCAGATCTCTATTGCTCTGCATTTGGGGCACTTGTGTTTGCAGCCTGTTCCCTGGTGACTGTGAGTGACTGCTCATTATGGTGACATTTCTACTTTCCTGTCTTCTAGCTATTCTCTTCTTTTTCACTTTGCAACAATTAAGACATGAGGGTGGCCACATCATAAAAATCATGTAAGCAGAAGTCTGCTGGGGTTTTCGGAGGATTGTCTGTTGTCCTGATCAATCTGGATATGAGTCTGGGGCAGTAATGAATATTCAACTAAATCATGGAGAATAAAAGCCACCTGATAAGACCAACGGGTATAGAGAGACCAAAGGGGCTTGGACACTGAAGACATCCTTGAGCACTAGCATCTGGATATCTTTTTAGGTGCAATTATAAATTCAGGTCTCCCTTGCTATCTGAGAAGAACTGAGAAACTTTTGGAAATAGAAATGGCATGGAGTGAAGAAGCAGTTACTTTTGATTTATATGGGGAAAAAAATGAGTGCTCCCAGACCCCCCAAATCACACCAAGTAAAACACATAAAACCCACGATCCAAGTGACACATTGTTCATAGTGCAAATCTCTGGCGGCTTCACACGGAGAAGCTGAGTATAAACAATTCCCTGACTAGGTGCTTGGTAACGTCACTTTCTTTGCACTGGGTCCACAAACGAGAGCAAAGTAAACTCACTGCCATCCAAGGTCAATGCTACCTCACAGTGACCCTACAGGACAATGTAGAGCTGATTCTGTGGGTTTCAAGACTATGACTCTTTCTGAGAGTAGACTGCCTCATCTTTCTCCTGGGAGAAACAGAAAGATTGCTCCCAAGTTGCCTCCCCCAAATATAAGCCGAACTTAGCCGCTTGCTACATGTGACAAATGCCTATACACTAGGAGGTCAACAGAAGCAGGTCGGGGGTTATTCTCCCTAAGGGTTATCAGCCATCCAGAGCAATCAGACTGTGTAGTCTGTGCCACTCTAAGTAGGGCCCACTCCCTTCTGATAAGGACAGTGGTAGGCTACTTCCTTGTTGGAGCCCAGGGAGGTCAAGCCCACCTACTGATGACCAGGGTTAAGCCACCATTATGAATCTAGGACCCGCCTTTCTTGCTACATGCATACCCCTAGCACGTCCCCTTCCTGTGATGTGTATGCCAATTGTATAGCTCCTTCCTGTGACGTGTGGCTGCCTGTAATCATGCCTCCAAAGTAGATACAAACTTTGGTTAGCAATAAACTCTCTCTCTAGCTCCCGACTTCCTGACTGTGCTGTGCGTGGACCTGGCTGTTGAGATCATTGCTGTCCGGGAGGTGAGCAGGCTACCATGAAATGTGTCTGCCTCCATTACTTAAATCCTTCTTCTATCTCTCCTAATTTCTATGACTTTGCTATAATCTTTACTTATTATCGCTGTACAATTGCGCCTACTGGACCCGTGATGTTATGTTGGGGGCTGGTTCCCCTGACATTCTCCCCTGGAGTAGCTGGTGGCTTCCAATAGCTGACCTCACCCTTAGCAGCTGAATGAGTGATGACTATGCCACCAGGGCTGCACACTGCCTCTCTAATGGCTCTCTGCAAACAAAACAAAACAACCAACCCAACACTGAACACTGGTTTAACCTGTGTGTGTAAAAATGAAAATTCTTTGTACTAAGGTTGGTCTTTTGTAAAAGTAAAGTGGCATAAAGTGAAAGCATGGGGTAACTGGAGACCCCATAACCATCTTAGTTAGCTGTTGCCACCCAGGGTTTCCATTGCTTACAGCAGAAAGTAGGACAGCTTCAAACAGCCTGCTTTGTTTGACAAACTCCTCTCCTGTGAATTCTTCCTTTACTTTTCATTTTCCTCCCCACCACCCTGTTAACACTTCTACTTTTAACCTCTGTCTACTTTCTTTGGGGAGGGGGGGGCATCACTGCCTTCTGGTGGGAGTGGGAGGCCCAGCCTTGCTCTTGGAGAGCTGCTGCTGGATTTGAACCGCCAAGCCAGGGGGCTGCAGTCCCGCACACAACCACTACGCCACCAGGGCTCAGCCCCCCCATCTACTTTCTAGTGACCTAGTAGGTTACCAGTTAGGTTGCTCACAGTGAGGTCAGCAACCGGAATTCACAAAGGAGAGAGGATGAAGCTTTCAGCTCCCATAAAGATTTACAGCAGGGGAGAAGATTTCTGGCAAGATGTCACCCAACTAAGCTGAGCACATTGGGAGCTCTGAGGTGATTGTTGAGCTTGGGGACTGGGAAGCTAAGTTAGGGGTCCAAGTTAAATAATTAGACACCCCAGAGCTCTTTGCCAACCCAGGGGTCATCCACCACTACCCAATGTGGGGAACCCTGATAAGGACTGGCGGGAGGCTAATGAAGTTCCAAGGAATCAACTCAATTTGTTATATAAACTCAGGTTAGAACTGGCCTATTCAGAGAGCTCAGATTCAGGCATTCATCAGCTCTGGTCTTCTCCAACTTTATTCTCGTGAGCACACCGATGAAGGCAATGCTTATTGGGACTATGATATTAGAATGATATGTGTGAAGAGTGCTGTTACTATGTTCTCATATTCTGCTACTTACTTCATGTGAAGAATTATCGTTCGGTGTGTGTTCGCAGTGAATAAACCGAGCATTCAAAAATGTCTAAGAGCATTAAGTAATCACTGATGGCACCACTCGTGACAACCTCACCCCCAGCAGTACTGCAGAGTGCCAGGGATCTGTGGCTTGTGCCAGGGCTACCCTTGCTGGCATCATCCACACTAGTGGGGTTCTTGCCCACTGCCTGTTGTCCACCACCCGCCTGTGGCTTTTCCCTCTGTGGCTGGACCCCTCTTCATCATCTGGATCATGGCTCTAGCAGCGACAACCTGAGCTCACTTGCCTCCAGCCTTCTATCCATGGCTCTTGCCACCACCGCCAGACCTCACCTACTATTAGCCAATGACTCCAGTCGCTGACCTGGTCCAGGCCAGGCTGACTGGGGAAAAAAGTAGGGAAAATTATAAAAGCAGCTAGAGAAAAAGAGACCCTTTTCGGTGACAGTCCTATGTCAGATCGTCCAGGAGTCTGTGGAGGCAGGGCTGACTGGCTGCGGGGTCACAGGTCTGGGCTGGGCCTCTGGTAAGGTTAAATATATTCTTATCTGAGCACCCTTGTAGGACTGTGGTTCCCTCACCAGTCAGCCTAGACCCTCCATTTCTGTGGTGTTATCCACTGTTTATAGAAATCCAATCGACTTCTATTTGTTGATCTTGTATCTTGTCACGCTACCAAATTCCTCTATTGTTTCCAGAACTCACAATGTAGAACTTTGTGACTTTTAACAGCACTCTTCACACATATTATTCTAATATCATAGACCCAATAAGTAGTGCTACCCCATTACTAACCAATCTGGACCCACAAACCCTCTGTCAGCCAGCACAGGCCCTGTGGCTTCCCTACCAATCTGATCTAGAACAACCTTGACCCCCAAGCCAGCCAGCCCAGACCCATGGCTATCCCAACAATTTGTGAGACCATGAAGGTAGGATACTAACTAAGCATAACTAAACATAATAACTAATATTCCTAATAACGAAACATAAATTGAGATATGAAGGGATATACCTAACAAAAAAACCCCAAAAGGTTTGTATGAGGAAAACTACAGAACGCTATTATAAGCAACCCAAAGTGACTTTCACATATGGAAGACTACTCATGCTCATGGATTGTAAGACTCAGTCTTGTAAAGATTTCAATCCTACCCAAAGGTATTATATAAGTCCAATGTAATCCCAATACAAATACCAGATTCATTTCTCAGAGAAATGGAAAAACTGACTACCATTTAATATGGAGAGGTAAGAATTAGCAAAGGACTCCTCAAGAAGAGCAAAGTCAGAACACTTGCATTACCCGAATTTAAAACCTATTATATAGTCACAGTTGTCAAAATAGCATGGTGCTGGTATAATGAAAGATACTCAGACCAATCAGAAGGTATAGAAAACCCAGATATAAAATCAGCCACATGCAGGCAACTGATCTTTGATAAGGGCCCAAAAAACATCAAAGGGGAGGTGGATCCCCTCTTTAACAAATGGTGCTGGAAGAACTGGATATCTACCTGCAGAAAAATGAAGCGAGACCTCTACCTCACTCCATACACAAGGTGGATCACAGACCTCGAGATAAAACTCCATACTATTAGGAACATCAATGAGAACATTTGGACAAACCTAAGAAGATTAGTGCAGGGAATATACAGCCTACCAGAAATAGGGAATGATACACACAGAGAGGAAGCTAAAATAGACAAGTAGAACATACTACAGGTAACATACCTGTGTTCATCAAAAGATTTCATCAAGAGGGTAATGAAAGAGCCTACAGATCAAGAAAAGATATTTAGCAATGATATATCAGACAAAAAGATTTTATTACTAAAATCTACAAAACTCTGTAAGCCTATAATAAGAAAAAAGGAATTTCACACTGAGGAAGTGGGTAAAAAGATTTGAGCAGAAGATTCACAAATGAGGAAACCCAAATGGCCAATAAACATATGAGAAAATGGCCCCAATCATTAGCTCTCTGGGAAATGCAAGTTAAAACAGCTCTGAGATATCACCCAACACTCTCAAAGATAGACCAACTCAAAGAATCAGAAAGCAACACATGTTGAAGGGGGTATGGTGAGACGGGAACTCTCATCTACAGCTGGCCGCTTTGTAGATACATACAGCCACTGTGGAAAGTGATTTGGCGATACGTAAAACAAATGGAAATCAAGTTAAGGTCCAGCAATCCTCCTACTGGGTATACCCTCAGAAGAGGGGAAAAACAGAACATGACCGGACATCTGTGCTCCACTATTCATAGCGGCACAGTTCACAATCATAAAGAACTGGAAACAACCTAAATTTCCGTCAACAGACAAATGGATTATAAAAACTCTGGCATACACATGTAAGGGAGTATTACACATCTCTGAAAATAAGTGATGAAAATATGAAACATATCATCTTATGGAAAGTTTTGAGGAAATTATGCTGAGTGAAGCTAGCAAAGCACAGAAGGACAAGTACAACACGAGCCCTCCAAGGTGAGGTCAAACAGCACCACATGTATAGACGAAAAGGAGCATATCACATAGTCTCCAGGCTAAGAACCAGGCACTCTGGCAGGGGTCAGACCAAACTCAAGGGTGCACATGGCATCAAAGGGAAAAAAAAAAGTGCAGCTAGCACCGGGTTGAAAGACATATTTTCCTCCTACCTCATGACTTTAAGGTTCACAGAGGGAGGAAGGAAGAAAAAAGTTGGCATTGGGGGAGCAGGGCATTAATCTACCCATGGGGAGGGTATTGTTTATGTCCCCACAGAAAATTGAGACAACAAACATCATTTAGGTGCATCTATCTTTAAGGGTAATGTACCTGCACAGAGTAGCCCACAAACAGAAAGGACTGCAAGCCTGGCCCCGGCTTTAGTTATGATAGCTTCGTCTCTAAATGACAGCGATAGAGGACAGTACTGAAGACACAGTCTGGGGAGAGTGTCCAGTCTGTCCCTTTCACAAACTAAGAGGGAAAGAGAGAGAGTGAGAGAGTAGACCACGTTCTGGTGCGCCAAGCCCTGAGGAGGATTTCCCATTTGGAACAGCTAGTTCAGAGATTGGATAGCAGAGTTGGCCCCAGTTTGAAACATGATGCCTCTGTCCTAGATCACAGTGCTGCAGAGGACAGCACTGAAGATACAGTGCTGGGAGTGCAGTTGGTCTGACCTCCCCACATGGGAGCAAACCAAGAAGGAAGTACCACAGATCAACAATGGGAACAAAGCCACTAATTCCAGGAGGAATCCCAAAAGTAGGCTTCCAACTCGGGGGGTGGGGTGGGGGGCAGTACTTGCTGAACTGGTTGGGGATATTCATAAAGCTCAGCAGTTACAATTAGAATTATTTATGTTTCTTTTCTCTTTTTTATGCCTATCTATACAGGATAGATGGGACAAGTAATCTCAAGGAGAGAGTAATGGGACCGACAATTTTGGGGGAGTGGGGGTAGGGATGAGAGAGGGAGATGGTGGGATGGAAATAATGCCAATATGCCAGGGACAGAGGAATAGCATGTGGTCTAAAAACGATGGCAGGGCTGAGCCCCAGTGGCGAAGTGGTTGTGCGCGGGACTGCGGCCCACTGGGATGGAGGTTCAATTTCAGCTCCACAGGGGCAAAGGCTGGGCCTCCTACTCCCACCACCCGGGCAGTGATGCCCTAAAAAAAAAAATGATGGCAAGGAAGGTGTTGGGCATCCTGGTGATGTTTGATCAGTTGAGCTGTACCTGAGAATTACGGAGAGGTGAACAATGGGTGAACAGGAGAGTGAGGCAGGAGGAAAGAAAATTGAAATACAGGCTACAAAAAGGAAGCAAAATTATATATGGGTATATAGATATGTATATATGTAAATATATAAAGACATGTATTTATGTATGCACATATTATTTATATAAATACAATACAGGAGCAGATGAATTTGGGGCCTCTACTTAAATCCTTCCTCAATACAAGAATAGTTTTCCTAATGTGGCAATGCATGATACTCACCTTCCTGACAAGATCACTGAAGACAAAATTGGTACATAAGCAAATGTGGTGAAGAAAGCTGATAGTGCCCAGCTATTAAAAGATAGAGAATCTGGTATCCTAAAGGCTTGAGATAGACAAGTAGCTATCTAGCAAAGAAGCATCAAAACCCACTTGGACAAAGCATGCTAGCCTATGTCATCATGAGGCGTTGACAGGAATAGGTATCAGAAGTTCAAAAATAAACAATCAAATTGACATGAAGGAGCATAGGCAAAGCTGAGGCCCAAAACCCACCTGTAAGACAATTGCACAGTTCCTCACAGAAGATCCACATGGAAGGGATGATATATCCAGGGTGCAGTAGAGCACCGACACATTGGTTAAAATTAAGGTCTTTCGATGCATGAAATCCAAGATAGATAAACCCCTCAGAAATAGTAACAGGAGTAATGATTGCCAGAGGGTACAGGATGAGAGTGGGGGGGGGGTGAGGGGAACTGAGCAATGATTACTGTATAACCCCACTAGAAAGGAATGAACATCAGAATTTTAGGTGAATGGACACATTGGAAGGTGTAAATTATGGCAAAAACTGTAATAATAATAATAATATTAAGGGTTCACGGGGTTGGTAGGGGATAAAGGAGAGCTATTATCAAGGAGTTCAAGAAGAAAGAAAATGTATTGAAAATGATGATTGCAGCAATTGTACAACTATGCCTGACCCAATGGATCTATAGATTGTAGTTATATATTTAAGAGCTCCTAATAAAATGTAAAAGAAAAGACTTTCAGCAGGGGAAATCCAAATGGACAGTTCTACTTTGTCGGATAGGGTCACTATGAGTCAGAATCAACTCCATGACAGCGAGTTTTTGGCTCTCCTTTGTCCCATCCTCCAACCCAAGATACTAGGCTGTCCTTACTATATGTCTCACAGTACCCATCACATGCCTCTTTAGCACTACATTATGCTCTTGTGCTCAAATGCTAGTTTTCTTCCTTAATAGATAGCAAACTTCTTGAGGTCAATAAACAAATATCTGAATCTTCAATATCTGGCACAGGCTCAGAGATGTATAGTTCTTTGCTGAAGCTCACTCAGTATGTGACAGAACCCAAACTGGAGCGTCAGCTGGCACGTTTTATCCTTTGCAGGCTACAGAGGCATGTTCCTGCTACATAATTCAAGAGCAGAGCTCTTGGGCTGGAAGGTTGGAAAGCAGGGCAGTAACTGAGGGGGTCTCAAAGAGACCAGGAACTAGTAAGAAATCTCATCCACTAACTGGATTGCTGACAAGCAGAATTCTTGGGCTTCATCATGGTAAAGAAGCACCATTAATTAGAACACACCGTTAATTTACCACAAATTTTGGTGGCACAGTGGCAAATGCACTCGCCGACAAACCAAAAATCAACAGTTTGAACATACCTATTGCTTCATGGGAAAATGAAATAACCACTTTCACAAAGAGTCACAGCCTTGGAAACCCTATGGGGTAATTCTACTCTGTCCTATAGGATTCTTGGAATCCACTCAACAGCGTTGGGTTTGGTAGCAAACTATTATATGAAAATGTGAATACTGTTTGAAGGTCTGAGGTTAGCGATCGTATTTTTCAGTACGCACTCTATAGATCTAAGAAATTAATCTGTGAAGGTTTTTTGTGTGTATATTTGAGACACTCAGAAAATGCTAACACTTTAATGTTCCAGGGGCACTCTATTCAGAATCATTTTTACCGATCTACCAACTTGCCAATCACAGAATCTAAAGATAACAGTGTTTCAACTAGCCAGTGTCCAAAATTTGGGGTATTTAGCTATGAACTTTATTGTTATTACCTCAGACTGTTGCAGAAGAGCAGAGAAAGGGAAAACAATGGACCCAAGCCAATTTTTTCTTATGTATGTGTGGTTGCTGCAGCTCTGGAGACAGTGGTCCTATTAAAATAAATACGTTTCCTTTTACTCATTTAATACATCATGAATAGTTTCACAAACAGAAAATCATTTTCATTTAAACATTAACCAAACTGAAGAAAATCTATCAAGATTACCCTTTTGTAGTCTAAAAATAAGCCCCAAACCCATCACTATAACCTTCAGAGCTGTCCTTTTGCTGTGACTCTACCTGGCCCAGCAGATCCCCTTGCCAGTCACTATTCTAAGTGGACCTTTTCCTCTGGATTATGTTGTTAAATCCAAGACCTGGATCCATTATGGTTCGTTCCATTAGCACTTTGTGGAATGCTCTTGGCACCCCTAGAGACTAAAACTTGCTGAGGCTGAGGTAGTCAACTAAAATCGAAAATACCAAATCAAGTGAAACCACAACATTCGGCATTAGCAAACTTATGTTAACTCTGTGGTCAGGTTCCACTATTTCTGGACTTCAGCTACAGTGCTTTCATTCAAGAAGGATAGCAGTCTTTCTTTTCTTGGCTCATCTTTGAAGTCTTCATGTTCCTCCTTTGAATGATTCATCTATTGTTTATGTGAGGCAGCATTCACGTAAACTTTACGGCAAAGCTTTAAAAATGTTCACTCCAGTTTTGTTAAGAATTGGATATCATCCCTGATCTAAAAAATGTGTTTTTTCCTATGATATAAAAAGTAATCTTTTTGTAAGTCAACCTAATGAGACTAAGGAAAGTGCATTACTGGTCTGCACCCAACTACTGATTGCAAAGACATGTTTAAACACATTTTATTGGGAATAAATCCATGAACATTTGTTGACTCATATAATGTTCATGGAACAATGGAATAGAAAGTTGATGGAATTTTTTTATGAACTCATGGAAGTCTTCAGTTTGTGGGCCTGTTTGAACACTAACACAAGATTCAGAGGAGGAAAATGGAGATATACTATTTGTAATATATTAATTTTACACTGTATGTGAGACCATTCCAATTGAGTCAATTCTGATTCAAAGTAGCACTTCAGAGCAGAGTGGAACTGCCCCCTGGATTTCCAACATGGTAAATCTTTATGGGGTATACAGCGGATGAGTTTGAACCACTGACCTTGGGATTAGCCACCACTGGGGCTCCTGTACTATACGTGAAATGGTATTATGTTAACATAAAGCAGACCAATAAATTGAAGAATTTATTTTAAATCCTAGCACAATTTTTAAAATGAACCAAAGAGGTACAGCTAAGAAGCCAAACAATAGTGGCTTATATGGTTTCTGCTCCATGGAGTTTCTTTTAAACTAATTTGTCATCTATCTGATAATACTGCATAAATCTTCTGAGAAAATGTTGGGAATAGATATTATATCTAAAAGCAAAATTATGACTATGTTACAAGACTTCATTCAGTTTGACATTTTTGAATGATTATAACCTGATTATTAAAATTATTCTGCTTTACCTCATGTTTTTCAATCACCATTTCATCAAAAATGTTGATATATATATTGTCTTTTATTTTAGATAAGCTTGAGAAACTGTAATCAGGTCCTGGTGAGCTGCAAAGAAGAAAAGCATGTGTAAATGCTTACATCTGGACAAGCTGATAAGCACTCCTTGGCACAGAGAGAGATTCAAACTACACAATCCTTTCCTGCGGTAACATTTGCCCTGGCTTCATTTCCCTCACCATTGTAAAATCTTTGGCCAGTCTTCTTTCCTTGTTCGCTGAAGTCACTTCAGGCCTGCTTGAGAGGCTTGCTGTCCCCTCCCAGTGACTGCAACTATGTAAGTAATAAAACTTTTCATATCCTCGGGCTGAGCCCCGGTGGCGTAGTGGTTGTGCGAGGGACTGTGGCCCACTGGGACGGAGGTTCAATTCCAGAAGTGGGGCTAGGCCTCCTACTCCCACCACCGGAGAGCAGTGATGCCCCAAAACAAAAAAAAAACAAAAAACTTTTCATATCCTCTTGGTGTATGTGTGGCATCATCACTCTCGACACCTAAACCAAACTCTTGCTCTGGGGTGGGAAGGTTCATCTGCCCTGATAGTAGCAGGAATCCTGAGTGACTATGGAGCTTCTTGGTTAGGCCTGTGGCCAACACCTCATTTATGAAATTTTGAAGAAAACAAAAACCAGTTGCGGATTCAAAGGGAATCTCCTTCATACTGGACATCAAGATCTACCTACTGAAACAAAGTAAAAAGCATAATGCTGGAAGGAAAAGCTACACAAAAAAACAAGGGCTAGGAGACCATGAAGCTAATACACAGAACCAGTAGAAATTTATAAGTTGAAAAATTGGAGCCAAGTTCTCTAAAAGCCAGCAATATATGTATAGAGACTTATATTCCTATCATAATATATTAATATATTTACATATGTGTGCCTATACTTATGCATCTATAAATATACTTTGCCTCCTAGTTCTTTCCTCTATTCCCTTTTACTTCCCTCCTGTCACACTATCATGTTTGCCCTTCATTCGGCTCCCTCTGCTTCTTCTTGGCTTCATTGCACTTGATCAACCCCCACCAGGCATCCTACGTCCTCCTCGCCATCGATTTTAGCTCTCTGTTGTTCCCTTGTCCCTGGTTTATTTGTTAACTTCCCCCTCCCTTTCTCCCACCTCTTCCCCCCCCCATGTCCCCCTCCCTGTCCTCTCCTCCCCTGGCGCCGTCAGCCCCATTATTTTCTTCCCAGGATTGTTTATCCTGTCTATCTTATATGCTTATATGTCTAGACATGAGAAAAAGAAAAAAAGTCTATAAATAGTTTCAGGTTTCTCTGTTGACCCTTATGTTTTCCGATTGCATTTGGTGAAGTGCCAAGCCCTGCCCACCAATTCTGAAGTTCAATTTCAAGATTCCTTGGGGACTTCATTGTTTTGCTCCCCTTGATGTTCTGTTGTGCTCCCTTCGTGTTTCACTCTCATGGGGTGGTGGGCATGGCAGACCAGGCACAATTCCTGCACTGTGTCTCCAGTGCTGTCCAGGTAGCACTGTGGGCCAGGGGAGGGGCATCGTGGTGGGACCAGCCCCCCAGTTCTCTCTGTGCATTGACTGCTCTGAGCAAGAATGTCGCACTTGATGCTTGCTGGTCCAGGATAGAGTTCTCTCCTCTCTTCTCTTTCACCTGTAGTTAGCTCCCATGTGATTTGGGAAGACATGCTACTCTCCCTGGGCTGTATCTTCAGTGCTGTCTTCTCTAATGCATTTCCCTGGGGAGAGGTTCAACATAGCTGGGACCAGGGCCAACCAGCAGACCTTTCTGTTAGTTCTGTGCTTTATGAAGCACACCAGCTTGTGTGATCATGAGGTGCTAGCAGGATCAAGTATCAGGTATCAGGAGACGCCCCAAAATATACTGATACAAATGAGGGGATTGGAGTGGGGGCCTAAAGCCCATCTGTAGACATTCAACATTCCCTCACAGAAAAGTCACAAGGAACGAACGAGTTGACCAGGGTGCAGTATAACACCCACAGAACACAGAACATTCCTTTAGTTATTCAATGCTCCACCCTACCACTATCATGACCCCAGTTCTATCTTACAAATCCAGCTAGACCAGAGCATGTACACTCGTACAGATAAGAGCTCTCAGCTCACGGAATCCAGGACAGACAATCCCCTCAGGAACAGTAATGAGATTATGATGCCATGAGGGGCGGGGGGAAGGTGGCTGGAGAATGAAGAGAAATGGAAAGCTGACTACAGGGGGATGAACAACAGAAATGTGGTTGAAGGGAGACAATAGGCAGCATAATATATGAAAAAAATAATCATTTATAATTTATCAGGGGTCCATGAAGATGGAAGAGTAGGGGAGGGAGGGAAAAAATGAGCTGGTATCAAGGGTTCAAACAGAAACAAAATGCTTTGAAAATGATGGTGGTATGTTAGTCTGGGTAGCCTGGAGAAACGAATTTATAAACATGCATATGTGTGTAAGAAAGAGGTTTATACAAAAGCAATTGAACATTAAGGAACCATCCCAGCCCAGTCCAAGGTCATAAGTCTGATATTATCCCATATGTCTAATACCAATCTATAAAGTCCTCTTCAGACTCACAAAGCACATGCAATGACACCAGGACAATCACAGGCCAGTGGGGACAGAGTTTTATATATTCAACGGTGGTAGAAGCATCTCACACTGAAAGGGGACTTCAGTGGCTTCTTAAACATCTAAGCACTGGCAGGCGTCTTGCATGGCTTTTCCGACTTCTGAGGTCTGGTTCCATGAGGATAAGTCCATGTGGCTTCTTCTCTGGGATGTCTCACAGGGAGCCAGCCTTATGTCTTGTCAGTAGATCATCTTCAAGGGACTGAGTAGTGAGTCTCTCACCTCCAAAGAGGAAATATGGCCGGATTTCCCAGAATTCTCAGAAGAAAGCCATGCCCGCAAAGAGGTTTCATTGGCTATCTCCAGATTGACAGTCTAGACTCCACCCGTACACTCTTTTTTTTAGGCATCACTGCCCTTTGGTGGGAGTGGGAGGCTCAGTCTTGCTCCTGGAGAGCTGCTGCTGGAATTGAACCTCCATCCCAGTGGGTCGCAGTCCCGCGCACAACCACTATGCCAACAGGGCTCAGCCCTTCACCCGTACACTCTTTTTGGGGGGAGGGGCATCACTGCCCTCTGGTGGTGGGAGTAGGAGGCCCAGCATTTGCTCCTGTGGAGCTGCTGCTGGAATTGAACCTCCATCCCAGTGGGTCGCAGTCCCGTGCACAACCACTAGGCCACCACCAGGGCTCAGCCCCACCCATACACCCTTAATCCTCCAATTGACATCAGATTAGGTGACTGCCACAGATGGCAACATATGTATAAATGTGCTTGATACAATTGATACGTGGATTGTTATAAGAGCTATAAGAACCTCCAATAAAATTATTTATTTTTTAAAAAGATATAAAGAACTCCAACAACTCAAAAGTAAAATAATGAGCAATCTACTCTACCATTCCTCTGAAAGGTGGTTTTGGAGAGAGTGTGAGAAAGATGTGGAGTAAAACCCCAAACCCTAAATGAGACCAATGTCACTGATCAGAGAGAGATGTGAGGCATCCCTGAAATGATGGTCTTTGCTCAGACTTCACATGTGGAACTGAAATCACAATTTTCATCCAAACAACCATGCAGGTCTATAAGGGTTTTAATAACATTATGGATGTGTGTACATCTTAAAATAATGGACCCTTTGGGATCAAGGAGACAGAATTTGCACAAGGACGGAGTTCAATGAGTTGGGAGGAATGGAGACAGGAAACACAGGGAGGAGGGAGGATAGATGAATTTACCTTGAGGGAATTGAATGAATGAGGCAAGCAGGATATGTCTGCATCCTTGAAGGTTAACATTAGGATCTACTCTGTAAATCTTCACTTAATTCATAGTAAAACCTTTAAAAAAAGCAACTGGGTGTTAGTCCAGGTAGACTAGAGAAACAAATTCATAGAAACTCATATGTGTATTCTCTAGACTACCTGGACCCATTTATTTTTTAAAAAGTAAAAATATAGGTGGTGTAAGTGGTTGAGTGAGGGACTGCGGCCTGTGGACTTGGTGGTTCAAATCCAGCAACGGTTCTCGGGAGTAGCACTGGGTAGCGTCCACGACCACCAGAGGCAGTGATGTTGCCCCCCCCCAAAAAAAAAACCCCAAAAAATCAATTAAAAAAAACTAAAAATATCAAAAGGTATTTCATCCTTTACTTTTCCAACGAAAAAGCCCAAAGAAGGGCAGAATATATGAGAACCTTTTTAACATTTTTATCAAGCAACAGAGGGCAGTGATTCCTACAAAACAGGATATCAACAAAGTTGGCCCAACCATTGCTGTTACAATCTGAAGAAAATTTCCATAAGGATGGGGCAACCAGGTGAGCCCAGACGTCTCCCCAAGTCGAGGAGGAAAAGTGAGTGCCTGGATAAGTTAAGGTGACTGGAGATTGTAAGGCTGAACGCCAATGACAAAGAGAACACCCCACCCCCTACAGATGAACCCCTCAAGAAGGCTACTGACTACGAGTGTAAATGCTCAGGACCAGGGAAAGAAACATCTGCCCTAACTTAGGGAACAATAATCAGAGCTCACTCAGGATCAAGAGTTAGTGTCAATCTGTAAATATGACTCCTAGAATTCATGCTCCTGTTATGGGGGAGAAAGACTTCACGCTCAAATATATTTTATAAAGACCCTTTTATAAAGTCTAAAATAGAGCAAAGACAAAAACAAATTGCATGGATGAGGGAAGCCATCAGTATGAGAGTTGGTTCTGGAGTCATTCAGTCACGTTGGTGTGTGTGTGTGTGTGTGTGTGTGTGTGTGTGTGTGTGTGTGTAGTGATTCCTGACCAGGTGTGATTGTTAGGTCTTTGTGCCAACCTGGCACCCTTAAGAAGATATGGGTAGAGTATAGCCTATTAATCAGGTCACAGCCTGCTGGTACCTTCTGGTGGGCATGACCTTCTCATAAGGAGGATTCTGGGAATTACCTCTCTCTGTTTCTGTCCTATCCCTGAGATGCAGCTACAGCTATTGGATCCACAAGAATTTTCACCCATTGGCCTGTGATCCTCCAGCATTTTGCACGATTGTTTGGGTTTGCTTGTGAGTCAAAAGAAGGGTATTGTCAGACTTATAGACCTGATGTGGACTGGGCTGGGATATTTTACTGATATATAACTACTTCTTGATATAAAGTTCTCTCTTACACATAAGAAGAAAAAATAAAGAAAAAAGAAAAGCTATTGATAATTGTACAACACAAAGAGTGAATTCTAATGTAAACTATAGGCTTTAATTTTAAAATACTATCAATTAATTATAAAAAATGTATCACACTAATGAAAAATGTTGATAAGTGTGTGTACCTGGGTTTAGGAACCATATGGAAATTCTTACTGTGTGCTTTGTGTCATTTTTCTACAAACCTAAAATGACTAAAAAATAAAGTGCATTTTTTAAAAAACCGTCTATGTGTAAGGTAGGGTTCTTTAGAGAAACAAAAACAGGAAACTTATGATTAGATAGATAGATAGACAGACTTAGACAGTGAGAAGGAATATAACAGTTAATTATTTTACACAGTGGTACAGAAGGCTCAGTTCAACTAACTTTTGCAGAACAGTTAATATACTGGAGTCCTTTAGCTCATTAGTTCTGTTGGCTCAAGGTCAAGGAAGCAGGCGGTGGAGTCTTTCCTCAGGCAAGACAGGCAGAGTCTGCCTAGGCAGTAGACAGGAGGGTGGAAGAGCAACAGTGCGCAGCACAGGAGCTTAGAGAAGCAGGCCCCATGGAATCTCTGACTCAAGCCTTGCAAGGTGGCAGGATCCTTGAGCCTCAAGTTCAAGCGAGGTAGGCATCAGCAGTGTGGCAAAGCATGTCTCAAGGGAACCTCAAGCTCTATTGCATGTCCACTTGACTTGGCCCACAGGTAGTGCAGCACACTAGCTCAACCAGCAGCACAACCGGTCCGATCACCAGGGAGGAAGAAGAAGATGGGGTGCCAGCAGTCTTTATTTATCTCAGTCACCCTCCAATCAAATGAATCAAAGTTTCATTTAAAATGAAACTTTACCCACGTGTTCCTATTGGCTTAGTTGCACAATATACCTATCACACTATATCTTCTAATAGCTGGGCACTATCAGTTTTCTTCACCACATTTGTTTATGCACACATTTTGTCTTCAACCACCATGTCGAGAAGGTGGGGAATGCCAAATCTTTTCAAAGTACTTTTTGACCTGCTAAATTTTCCTATCACTTGATTTTCTTTTGTATATAGAAAAGTGTTAAGGGTTGTAAAAAAAAAAGTGTTAAGATTCAAATATTTAGCTTAATATAAAATAATAAGAAACACTTCTGATTTGTTAGCTTAAGCCTGCTTCCCCTTTTGCAAATGAATCACTCTTTAGCTGTAGTTTCACTGAACTGAACAAGCAAATCATCTTTGAGTACAAATGAAAAATAAACACATGTTAAATACTTAATAGACTACCTCTTACATAACCATTAAAGCGTTTTAATGCTAGGAGTGATGATGACATTTTGGTCCAGAGATGAAGTCTCTGGAATCTGTAGAGAAAAATCTACCTCTACCAAGATATTTCTTAGTTTTTAACAAATCTGTTTCCTTGACATAATAGTCACATGTCATACTTCCATAGTTAAGTCTCTTTTTATTTATTTTAAAAATCATTTTATTCGGGGCTCATTACAACTCTTATCATAATCCATCCACCCATCCATTGTGTCACTTGTACATTTGTCAACATCATCATTTTTCAAACATTTTCTTTCTACTTCTACTTAAGTTTCTTTTAAAAAGAATGATATATAAATCTTCTCTAGTCAAGCTCCCTCCCCACTCTGATGTTGTTTGTTTCCCAATTCCCCCCACCTTCCCCACACCCTTCAACCCCATAAGCCATTGTATCAGTTACTATCTCTATGCATCCACTACTTCTGTGCTTTGTAAATTGGTGAACCTGACAGGAACAATAAAACAAAACAAAACAAAACAGGAAGGAGAAAATAATAACATCAACATAAAAGTAAAATTAAAAAGTAAGAAAGGTAAGACCACCAACAGTACTAAAAAAGCCAGAGAAGAAATTTCTGTCATGGAATAAATGAGAAATATTTGTACTACCACTCACTCTTTAAGAAGTGCAAATCACTTAAAATTTTAAAGCAAACGTATGTTTTAAAGTACAGAAAAGCTACACTCATTAAGCAAGATTTTTAATAACTTATTTTTGTTTCTATATAGTACTACATAGTACAGCATGCCTAATTTCTTTATACTTTAGGACAGGTCTAGGAAATGAATTTAAATAATATTATATTGAAGTTGGCTGATTAGATATATGGCTGTTTATTTTATTATTTAAAATTATCTTATTTATTATTTTTCTTCATAATCTGCACACATTATATATATACATACATATATATATACACACACGAAGGAATTTCAAAAAGCTTGTGGATGTTTTTCATTGTCTTTTAATTCCATTCTCTCTGGGCTTTTTAATATGCATGGGCATATAAAATATTTCAAAATTTAAAAGCTTAAAAATAAAACATTTCTAAATCATAAATTTCAATAATGACTCAAGAAAACGACTTTATTACTATTTTTTATGTGTTAAGGAAAAACGGATGCCAACTTACACAAAGTCTACTCCAATTTCTTCATTCCAGCATGGATGAGATCCACATGCAGTGGTGGTTTGGTATACAGTGTGTTGAAAAGTAACTTCCACAAAAGGCTGTACAGTATCCTGAAGCACATAATAAGTTCTGACTAGATTTTTGTAATATTTTTATTTAGCTGATAAAGGTAGGAGATTATGAAGTTAGTTAGTGCCTGGCAAATGAATGGCTTACTTTGTCCAGTTTTTCAGATAACCATTATTTACTTACTCATCCACTTAATAAATATTGATTGGTCCCATTATATACCAGGTATTTATATTTTTATTTAAAGATATGTGGAACTTTCTGTTACAGATTTTATAATAAATGGGAAGGGTCAGAAAACAAAGAAAAAATACAATTCAATGCGAGAAATAGAGTAATAGAAATATAACCAAGGTATAACTGCTACTCTGGAGAGAGAATGACTAATGTTCTCAGGTGAAGATAAGAAGGGATTCACAGAAAAAAATATTGTGAGAGCTTGGGTTTTAAATCATTTTAGTAGTAGTTTATGTGATCAACAACTTGGGACTATGTTCCAAGTAACACACAGGTCATTTACAGGGTATGTGCATCTTCTAGGACAAGTAATAATATGATAATGCTGGGGAGAGGGAAAGCTGAAGCTGATTGGTAGCCAAATCACTTAAGATTTGTGTAACCATGCCAAGGAACATAGTTGGAATTGTCTAAAGAAAACATTCACTGTGTGATGAAAACTGAATTGAAAGAGATCACAGATAAAGAGGCTAATTGGCAGCCAGTTGCAATTCAGGGCATGTGCCATCAATATTGCATTTTATAGAAGCATTAAAATACTTACCTCGTTTAAGATCTCTGAGGTTACTGGTTTGGTTGTCTCTTTAACTGTGAGCCGAGAGAGCGATGACATCAAATAGTTAGGCACATTCAAGGCTCTTCAGGAAAACAAGACAGATACATGCATTTTAATTAATTTCTGTTTGTGATGGACTGGGTACCAGTAAGTATTTTGCCTGGACTGTTGGAATATATATTTAAGTTACCTGGGACCTTACAGAGCTTGCTTTGGAAGCTCATTTTATAAGCCACCTACAATATGGTGGTGTTTTGTATTTCTTTTTTCAGTAAAATGATAGCTTCAGAAATATCTATTTTAAAACTATTTAATTCTAGTTGATGAAAAAAAATCATGCTTTATAAAGTTGGATGTATAGCCTTCCCACCCAAGGGAATGAAAACAGAAATCTGGATCTAAAAAGATGACAGACAGTGTAAGATATGAAATATTTTTTAAAAGATATGAAATAATAATATATAAATAATCAAGGACTCATTGGGGTAGAAGGGTATGGGAGGGAGGGGGGAAAAGAGGAGCTTATACCAAGGGCTCAGGTAGAAAGAATATGTTTTAGAAATGATGATGGAAACATATGTACAGATGTGTTTGATACAATTGATGTATAGAATGTCATAAGAGCTGTAAGAATCCCCAATAAAATGATTATTTTTAATTGTGGTTTGTAAAACACAGGCAAAAAAACACCCAACACTTTAAGAATTTTTAATTGTAAGGTCCTGTAAAGAAAACTTCGTGATCTACTTTGGGAAAATGAGACACTGAAAACCACCTGCGTCACAGTTCTCTGCCATGCCTGAGGAGCCCGAGAGGCAGAGGACTCTAGGGCCACTGACCGGGTGAGCTATAGATTACGGGCCAGGAAGTAAAAGGTTTGCTTATTGAAAGTAGAATGTGTGGGATGTGAAGAGAATATGTATAGTAAACATATGGGCAATACCTAATATCCCCAAGGCATCTGAGTAAGTTTGCTTGTCCAAATGATGACTTTCGCCCTCACTTAGTTTATGTGTATGAAGCATTTGGAAGGTGCAAAAGTGGCACCATTGGACAGTACAATTCTGCAAGATGGATGCATTTTGCCTTACCTGTTGACTGCTGGTTTTCTGGAAGGAATATTGTAAGCCCTCAGTATTCTGACAAGAATCTTAACATCTCCATGAGACACCATCTGTGCTGAAAGTTTTTTCCTTTCTTTCCTCTGAGGCCTCAACTTTCGTTGTGGTTCAAGAAGCTTGCAAATGGCATGTGTCAACTGGCTAAGGAGTTTGAAAACAACAACACTATCAGCTCTGCATACACAAAAGCATCTAATTTTTAGAGGTACTCTTATCTGATTGACTGTAAATAAGGGTATCCCTTTCTGAAACATTCTATTATGGAGGGGGAAGGAAAGGCATTCTTTCTGAGCCTGGGAAAAAAGAGGCTAATCGCATTGATTAACATCTAGAGAGAATGTGATTGCTTTATGCCCTTTTGGTGTAGCAATGGCGAGATAAAGATGATTCACTTTATAGGAACTTTTCCCTTGAAAGTTATTGGAGACTCAAGTTTCCTATGTGTTCTGAAACAGGAGTTGCTTGTCTCCCATGAGGCCAACCTTGAGAACAGCCGTAATGATTGCACTAATTTTCACCTCAAGGACAGAAAAGACAGCATCTTAGCTTCCTATGTGCCAAAATCTTAATGCTAACACCAAGGCCCTGGAAGTGGTCTCCAGGGACATTCTGCAGATACATGCCCCATCTCCTATTTCAACCCTCCGACTTCATAATTAGGACAATACAAGAAGAATTGACCTACTTCAGCCAGTGGTTCCTCCAACTGCTGTTTGAGAGAGAACACTCAATTTGAAAGGCTTAATAAATGGTGCTCAGGGCAGGAAAAATCATAGGGCAAAACCAATTTAGGATAAAAATGTTACTTTTCTTTTCTAAAACCTACCATCAAGCAGAGGGAGAAAAAACAACTCAAAGACTCTACAGCTAAAAATATTTATCATGTAGATATACCCAAAAGACAATTTTTAAATGACCAAAGATATTTTAAGTCAGTATATCTCACTTTGTGAGCTCTATCTGTGAAATCATATTTTACCTGTATCTTAATATAAAAATAGACTTGTTAAGAGGAATTTGTATAGGTAAAAAGCTTTATAATATATTCTACACTTAAAGCAATTTTATTGTGTACCTTGTGGATATAATTTCTTCATAATCAGTCACAATATCTGATAAGTTAAATCTGCCAACTTTGACAATCCTTTTCCTTATCAATTTTCTCATCTACAAAAAAAATGTTTTTAGACTTTAGAGAAATGCATAGTTTGTATTTTAAGGTTAAGTACCTGTAATGGTATTGGTGTCGCTATTTTTAACTCTTGATCTTTGCAAGCAATAAATAGAAAGGGATGATTTTAAAAACTAAACAAAAAGCCAAAACCCATTGCCATGGAGCCAAGCTAGACTCAGAGTGACCATGTGGGACAGGGTAGAACTACCTATAGGGTTCCCAATTTGGGGAAACTTTTCTGTCAGTGTTTCTGGAAGCAGGCTACCATAGCTTTTTTCTTGTGGAGCAGCTGATGGGTCCTGACAGCAGGACTTGGGTCAGAAGGCAAATGCTTCCCATTGCACCACCAGGACTCCTTCCATGAAAATATGGTTTTGTTTGCTGCCATTTTTACACTCACTCCCAACTCCCACATTAATGTGACACTGATACAAATTCTTTTACATTGTTTTTTTAAAAAATCATTTTATTGGGGACCCGTACAACTCTTAACACGATCAATACATACATCAATTGCACACAGACCACATTTGCACATTTTACCAGGGACCTATGCAGGAGGAGGAAGTTTCGAGAACGATTTGCTTTCATCTTTCTTCCCACTTTTTCCATAAAATACGTGGACAGCATAACTTTCCACCCAAGTAGATGTCTGCCCTTTGATTCCACTTATACTACAGCCACTTGTAATGGGAATGCTTGTAAAAGACATGACAAATCCACAGACTCAAAGAGATAGCATCACGTTTCCTTCGACCCAAACCCACTCTGACTATAAGGCTCTATTCTCAGTTTTACAAGAAACTTAGTCCTTCAGCAGAGCTCTGCCTCAAGCCCTTGATACTTGCAGAGCCCACAGGTCTTGGTTCTTTCAAAGACCCTGCAAATATCCTCTTCAGTCTCAGGAAATCCCTTCATTCATCCTCCACTCCTATCCTCTGATCCTTGCCTCATGCAAACTGTGCTCCTTGCTCCCCCTCCTGCAGGCCAGGTGTGCTACAGCTTTGGGATTTTCACCTGTAGTTCCATCAACCTGGAATGTGCCATCTCCTAGAAAATTCGTTGGCTCAATCCCTTTTTGCCGAAGTGCCACTTTTGGGGGGTTTTACTTGATCATCTTAATTAAAGCTGCACCACCACCTCCCCCACACTGACCTTTCTGTCCTTCTTTCCTAGTTTGTCTTCATAGCACACATCCTAATACACAAATACTACCTTCATCCCCTGATTCATCCTACCAGAAGACGGATTCTGTGAGGGCAGCGCTTTAGTCTGCTTATTGCTGCATTCCCAATAGCTAGCATCATTTCCACTGTTTAGTATCATAGTAACTTTTCATTAACTATTTGTTGAATAAATAAATGGAACAGATTGAAGAGATACACTCCCCTTTTAGGTGCAAACGTTTCAGTGAAATGTTGCCCAGCAGCTCTTGAGGCTGCTGGCACTGGATTCTGCACTGCTGCAACCTTGGCCACCACTGACTGCAATAACGTAGCACAAAGGTCGGCACACATAACTCACCACCCGATGAGTTCCTCCAACAGCAACATTGAAGCATCTATGGCCACCAGGGGCAAATCTTTCTAAGATTCATACTTGCAGTCTTTATCCTTTGAGCTTCACAAACTGTTTTTACCCCCAGATGTTTGTATCTACGACACACTGAACACAGTGAACTATCCTCACAAGGAGTTTTAAACTATCCTCGTGGTTTTCTCAAAGACCTTTCCTTCAAGTTCACAGCATCCTCAGACCTCCTTCCTGTTTCTCCACTACCCTCCTTTTGGGATCTTCTCTGTACATTAACCGAAGGGTGTGCAGTTCTCTCTTATGTCCAAGAACAGCTCTCTATGTTCCAAAACCAGTGAAGAAAGGTAATAAGGGCAGGGACTCGTGGAGAAAGGCACCTATTAGTGTCACATTTTCTTTCATATTATTGTTTTCACACAAGGATAAAGTGGGACAACAGACATTATTATTTTCTTTCATATTAATCTCTTTCACATTATTATTTTTTACACAAGAAACAAGTGGGACTCCCAAATTATGCTCTCTGTCCAGTAACACATAGCTAGAACAGATCTTTGTACACTTTTCTGGGACTGTTCTAACTATATCATGGCTATTTCTCACCTGCCCCATGAAGGTCCTCAAACAGAGATTCTCAAACTTTTTAAACAGGGGGTCAGTTCACCGTCCCTCAGATCGTTGGAGGGCCGGACTGTAGTTAAAGAAAAAACTATGAACAAATTCACTGGAGGCCCAGGATTAGTGGGCTGCCAAGCAGGACAGGCAGCAGCTGCAAAAACACCTGGTGGCCAGATAAATGTCCTCGGCGGGCCGCATGTGGCCCGCGGGCTGCAGTTTGAGGACACCCAGTAGCTCTTTCCATGACTCTTCCTGCTCCTTTTCAAATTACTCTTGAAAGCCTCTCCCCAGCAGAAGCTATGTTCTTGTGTGAGATTCCACTTTTGCAGGAGCCTTAGAAACCACCTCCA
>PVJH01006223.1:0-103831 GCA_004026705.1 Nesogale talazaci
AGAATGACGTGCATCCTGGCCCACCGAGCCTTCAGGACAATATCCCCACTCAGAACAGCTAATGTACAAAGAGAACTATACAGCCGGCCCCACTATGAAATATGGCTACCCTCACTGACCCAAGGCCTATTGGGGCCAGGATGAAGAAGCGGGGTCAAGATTATACCCTGTCGGACACAACTACACCAATGCAAAGCACTAAGAGTGTACAACAGAGCATAGACTCACAGATGGAGTGTAAAAGTTCTCCTTTGGGCCAGGGTATGGCACCCCGTCTGACTCAACCAGGGGACACTCCTGGAGGTCAATTACAGACCTTGAACTTTATCCAGGTTTTTATATTGTTATTATCTTTGTTACACATTGAGGGGTTTTCTTGCTGGTGTTATCATTGTTTTATTTGCTTCAGTTGTTTCATTTTAAGAGGGCTTTTTTGTACATATTGTTACCTCTGCAGGTCTACCTAAACAAGATAGGTTGGACAGAGTCTGGATGTGAAAACAATAGGACTGATGGTTACGGGGTAGGGGACATGGGAGAGGGGGAGGAGGGGGAAAGAAGGTGATGTTGACCAACCCAGGAAAAAGGGAATAACAATTGATACAAAATCAGTGACAAGGTGGGTGAGAGAAATCTGAAAGGGATTGATTAAGACTAATGTAACAGAGAGAAAATACTGAAACCCAAATGGAGGTTGAGCATGATAGTGGGACAGGAGGGAAGCAAATGGAAATAGAGGAAGGAACTGGGGGATAATGGGCATATATAGAGGTTCAAATACAGGTATGTACATAGGTGCATATATTTATAAGTGACGGTGGGAAAATAGACCAGCATGCATACTTATAGGGTTAGTAGTAGGACAACAGATGGTTCTTGAAGCTCCACTGAAGTACTTCCTTGGTGCAAGAACACTTTGTTCTATTAAATTGTCATTCCAAGATGCTCACCTTTCCAACACAATCACTGAAGACAAATATATGCATAAGTAAAGTTGGTGAAGAAAGCTCATGGTGCCCAGCTATCAAAAGAGGTAGCATCTGGGGTCTTAAAGGTTTGAAAGTAAACAAGCAGCCATCTAGCTCAAAAGCAACAAAGCCCACATGGAAGAAACACACCAGCTTGTGAGATCATGAGGTGTCAAAGGGATTAGATATCAGGCTTTAAGAACTAAAAGGCATAACATTGCGTGCTCATTTTCCTGATATGATCGCTGACAACAAATATGTGCATAAGCTAATGTGGTGAAGAAAGTGGATGGTGCCTGGCTATCAAAAGATACAGTGTCTAGAGTCTTAAAGGCTTGAGTAAACAAGCGGCCATTCACCTCAGAAGCAACAAAGCCCACATGGAAGAAGCCTGTGTGATCACGAGGTGGTGAAGGGATCGGTGTCAGGAATCAAAGAGCTAAAATTATTTCATTATTGATGAAGGGGAGTACAGATTGGGGACCATCAATAGGTGAAGTGACATCCTCTTGCAGAGAGGTTGCAAAGAGGAGATGAGCCAGTTAAGATACAAGGTAGTAGCAATGAAATATGCAACCTTCCTCTAGTTCTCAAATGCCTCCCATCCACTATCATGATCCCAATTCTACCACATAAATCCAGCTAGACCAGGAGATTTACAGTGAAGTTGGAAATTTGGGAAATTTAGGATAGATGATCCCTCAAGACTATTAATAGGAGTGGTAATACCAGGAGGGTGGAGGGATGGTGGAATAGAAAGGGAGAACCAACTTCAGGGATCTACACATAGCCTCCTGTCTGGGACATGGACAATAGGGAACATATTGGACAGTGTACAGTATGAACATAATAACAATTTGTAAATTACTAAGGGGTCATGGGGGTGGGGGGGGGGAAGGAAAGGAAATATAGGGATCTGATACTGGGGGCCTGGATGGAGGGAGGATGTTTTGAGAGTGTTGATGCCAGTAAGTATGTAAATGTGGCCTGCATACAATTGATGTATGTATGGATTGTGATGGGAGTTGCATGAGTCCCCTATAAAATGATTCATTAAAAAAAGGAGGGAGGGAGAAGGAGGAGCTTATATCAAGGGCTCAAGTGGAAAATATTTCGAAATGAATATGATAATATGTATACAAATATGCTTGATACAAATGATGTATTGAATGTTATAAGAGCTGTAAGAGCCCCCAATAAAATAATTGGAAAATAAGTTGTTTCTTGATAAAAAATTCTTTCTTGTATATAGATTAGTGCCACTGCTCTGTTTCCTTAGACAGCATACTGTCTGTACATATTAGAAATTTCTAGCAGTTCTTCAGGCATATAGATATCTTCTGTGCTTCACTTTTTGAGACTTACTGAGTCTTAAGTCTAGAGGCAATAATAGGCAATGGGGGTTTTTCCTAGGAACTCTAAGTAATATCATATAACACATCTGTCTTTGGCAGTAGTCAAGATACAGTCCAAAGTGGCTTATCAGCATGCACAGTTGGGTTACTCTCCATAATCTAAGGATGGGACAATGGATTTACTGATAGTAAGTTAATGTTTTCAAATGGGGGTGGCATAACTTTTGGCTGAGTGATTCAATGGCATGTAGGGGCCCTTCTGTCTGATTATCTGACCATATGTCTGTTAGGCTGGGTTGACTAGAGAAACAAATCCAGAAACACTCAGATATGTATAAGGAAAAACTTAATATCAAGAAGTAATTGTGCATCAATAAAACAGTCAAGCCCAGTCCAACTCAAGTCCCTAAATCGGGCACCAGTCCATAAGTCCCTCTTCAGACTCACACAGCCACATGCAATGACAGAGACTGTAGGAAAATCATAGGCTGGTGTGTGCAGAGTTGTGTGGATCCAAAGGTGGTGACCACATCACAGGGCTTGCACAGATCTCAGCGAGCGTGGCTCGTCAACAGAAAGGTGAAGACAGAAGGGGTGGGGGTAGGGGAAATAAACCAGCCTCCAGAGGTCCATTTATCTTGGTCTCACTTCCAAGGCAGGTGATCAAGCTGTGATCTGATTGACAGGCTAAACTCCACCCACATTTCTTACAGGTACCACATTGGGCAGAAATAAACTGTCACACCACCTAAGTTTCAGGGTTCATTATATGATACCCTCATTTTAACATGAACATTTAGTTGGGGGTTGGGCATTTTGTTGACATTGTAACAGCCATTTTTATTATGAGTCTGGGTGTGATTTTTTTGGCAATATCAGATCTGTTACTATAAGATATAAGACTTTCTTTCACAACACAATTGGAAACATTTATAGGGAACTTGGGCTGTTCCTCTGAAGTTCTGAACTCATCTTTTTCCTTTCTTACTTTGTCTATTATAAGTAGTACCAACCACCTAGCTTCCCTGTACTTATCATTATGGCGAAATCAGTAAAAAATATCAACCATAGGTTCACCCACAGCATCACCTTTCACCTATACTTCATTTATTGGTGGGGTTATTTTAGAAATTAACATTGTCACCTCACACCATTAACAGCATCCTGTTTTACTAATTTTACACTCTACAGAGGCAAAATTTGCAATGCCTTGAGATCTAATTCTCAGTCCCTTGAGAACAAATTTAGAAAACTTATCCTTAAAATTGTATATCTCTGTAACCACTTCTGGTACCAAATGTATTAGGCTGTGCTCTAGAAAAGCAAAATCAGTGATAAATATGAGGGTATAACTCCCTTCCAAAGCTTTCCCAAAGCTTTGTATTTAATTTTTCAAAACAAAAAAAATCCCTATTCACCTTCAATGTACTCTCCATTGCACAATATATTTGTCAAATCTGTGATTCCATTCTTGGAAACATTTTTCAAGTGTATCTTTTTTGTATCTGTTTTGATGGCTGGCAACAATGCCCTCATTTTTTTTTCTTCATCTCTTTTACCTCGTGAAATCACTGTTCTTTCATATCCCTCTTCAGTTATGGAAACAAAAATACATCGTATGGAGTGAGGTCAGGTGAGTCACATGCATTGGGGAAGCGAGGCATGCTGGCTTAATTCTGACAAAAGCAGTGCACTGAAATGGCTGTGTGAGCAGGGGAATTGTCTCTTGCCACAAATCAGGTCTGTTTTTGTCACACATGGTTATGCTATCTTTTTAGAACCTCTAAATCAGCAGTCTCAACCTGTGCGTCATGATCCATTTGGGGATTGAATGACCGACCTTTCACAGGGATTAATAGCAAAATTACAGTTCTGAAGTAGCAAAAAAAAAATTTTCTGGCTGGGGGGTCACCACAACTCGAGGAACTCCATTAAAGGGCCATGGCATAAGGAAGGTTGACCACCACTGCTCTAAATAGAAATCTTGATTAATAGTCTGACCTAGTGGAATAGAATCCAAATGTACTAACTACGTGTTGACATTTTCTTCCATTCAGGAAGTTGACAGATATCCAGGAGGAGGTTTGTCATGAATCAACATCTCACCTTTTGTCAAATGAGAAAACCACTCGCACACTTGAATTTTTCCCATGGTGTTGTCCTTGTAAGCTGTGTTCATTAACAGTTTCTGTGATTTTTTCCTGATCAGAAAACAAAATTTCATAGCTGGACTGCTGCTCTCTTAAATTGACATCATAAGAAAACAAAAATGAAGTTCTAATGAAACTGCTTTTATGAAAAAAATATCACTGTGGCCTAAGTGACCTTTCCCAGGCAATGCCACTGGGTGCACTAACTCAGAGTAAATTGCTCAATGCTCACCCAGCGGGAAAAATTTGTACTGTGAAAGCTCTTCCCAGTGGAGCTATTTTCCATTTTGGGGAGGAAGGGGAGCTACCCCCTTATATAGGTGTGTGTGTATCATTGCATAGTGACCTATAGGACTAGGTAGACCCCTTTCTATGTGTTTCCAAGACTATCATGTTTTACGGGAGTAGAAGTTCTGATGTTTCCCCCAAGGTGGTTTTAAATTGCTGACTTTGCAGTTAGCAGCCCAATGAGTAACTACTATGCCCCCATGGCTCCTCTGAGTTGGAATTGACTCGATTGCAGTGAGTTTAATTTTATATGTATATGTAATTATGTATATATGTGTATATATATACATGTATCTATCTATCTAACAATCATCTATACCATTTATATAAGGAAGTGGCTCACACAATTGTAGAAGTAGTTAAATCCAGTTTGGCTCAAATCCCTGCACCACATGTTCAACTCAACATTTTCTTAACTCATGTAACATCCAGGGCTAATCTACCAGGAAGGAAGACAATCAGAGGCTGATAGAGGCCAAGGCAGATGAAACCAAGTCAGTAAGTCAGGCTTGTGGCTTTTCTTGACTGACTTCCCTACCCCCCTACCCCCGCTACTTACTTTTTTCTTGTAGCTACCCATGCTGACAAACAAGAAAGCAGGAAGAAGGACCAGGCAGCAAGTCAGGGTCATGGCTGCAAAGTCAAATTAATCAGGCAATATGACAGGTGACTGTAATTCCCAGGGTTGGCAGGCAATATGGTGGGACTATGAGCCAGATACAGGATTTGGATCAGCAAGAAGAGAGAGAGCGATGTTTTCCCATAGACTTCTTCAATAAGTGTAGGCCTTCGTCCCTCAGGGAAATCTTTCATCCCAACTGAGGTGTGATCTGCAAAAGAAGGCTAACCTCCTATCTAATTCTCTTGCAATTGCTATGCTGTTCACAGAAGATTCCATCAAGGAGTTGTATACATTATGCTACATTACCATATCATGGAGAATATCTTAACTGCCAAAATTTCCTTTTAGCATCACCTAACCTATCCTAATCTCATTATTGATAAGATTCCTATCAGACCATAGAATGACAATCAGTATTCTTGTTTTTGTTCTGGCAGAGAGCATAGGGCTATCCAGCCTTTTAATTGGGGACCAGATGGACAAATAGTAATCTTTATCAACTACTCTTTCATAGAGGATAGCTTTTGTAACAAGGGCTGAGTAGAGATGAAATTGCTAGTGTACTGTCACTTTTAAGGTGATCCCATAAACTTAGACTGGGAATTTGGGTTATAAGGAGTCCTGTGTTTTGAGCTCTACCTACAAAGAGTACAGCTTCTATCATAGTGAGCATAAAGGGTGGAGCACATGGAAATTATGGTGTGGCTCGAATACAACACTTTTTATCTAAACATACAAATATTTACTAGATTAAAAAGTTGGGGTTTTCTTCTAATTTTTGTATGCTTTAGAAACTTTTTATAAGGAAATTTTAGAAACTTAAAAATGGTGTACAAGTGTTTCATTATTTTTACCAGTGGTTGTTTTACTGGTAAGAGATTTCGCAGAACTCCTCATGCATCATTTTAGAAGTCACATCTCACACCAGGTTTTGATATTATACTCTTTCTTGTATCGCCCTCTTGACTTTGAAACTTGTCGAGACCTAGAGGTCTTTCTTCTTAACTAGGAAATCAATTCGATATTATTCAGTCTTCCTATCACACTTACCCAGAAAGATCAAGACTATTGCTAAGTATACTATTTATCTCTATCTTTGTTGGGCATCAAGGTCAGTGTGTGTAGAGAATACATTAAGGCCATTTGGATATGATGACTTCTAATGTTCATTGTGGGTTTAAGGCTACATCTGAAAACTGCTTAGCTAGGATTTAAAAAATATTAGTTATGGAATAAATATGTTTGTACATACTGGAAGACTATAAACATCACAACAGAATAAAATTTATCATCAAAAATTTTACAATGACCAGAATAAACCCAAAATTGATTAATAGAAGTTGAAAGTCAGATACACCTTTTTACTAGTTTGGGTATCCACCACTCTCACACCACATTCTCAAATTTTCTTCTGTTCTTTATCATCCATTGCAATAGCCATGCAGAACTCACAGACCATACTTACAAATGAGTGGTTGATTAATGAACAAGGTAAAGATAAGATCAGGATTAATAGGCTATAATTCAAAACCAGGATCTGGGAAGGATGCAGGGAGGAGTTGTCTTTCTTCAATGCTGGGTATGGCTCTCAGCTCCTATCTGCAAATATTCTTAATATTTTTAAATTAGAGTTCTAAAAATATTCTTAAGTTTCACTCATCTAACACTAGTTAAATCATATTTGGTGGATTAGTAATATGATAGAAGAATTTTAGAGACTATTGTATAGTGGGCCAAGAAATAACTTGCTGCATGATCCTGCAATTGTTGGCTTGAACCCAGCTATCATTATTTCCAAGTGTGTGATATTAAGAAAATCAGAAAATATTAAGAAAACTTTAAATCAGTAGAGCAGAAGTACATTCTGTCTTTCAACCTTCCAAGACGGGTCCTCCTTTTAATCCCTTTAGGAAGGCTTCCCTATGCTGTGTTAATTGCCACAGGACTCTTTCTGAGACTGATACCATCAGCTTTGCTGCTGGGTTTCCTGCTATCTTTGTACTTTAACTCTTTTAAGGGATTCCTTGTCTTCTTGCTCTCTATTTTATTTCTCTTTTCCTTTGTTAATTTTCTTCTTATTGTTGCTTCCCATTTTGCTTCTTTCTATCTGAAAGACATCTGTGGTGCTTGCTGCATGTATGTAGGCCACAGAGACTTAATTTTTCAAAAACTATAGTCATTTTACTTGTATGACCAATCCCTGTAGGAGGATGCCATTTGTAGGGCATCCTACAAATGCTTTTCCAGGAAATGTCAATAAACCTGGACAAATGTAACAAACCCTCTGGGTTAGAAAATTAGGGCAAAGGTAACTCCTCAGGTTTTAGTTGGTGGGAATAGTCCAAGCTATTTTCCCAAAGAACCAAGGCAAGTGTTTGCATAAAGGGACTAATTTTATCAGGTTTTGTGATTAAATGCAGGATTCCAACATAAAAAAGATAAAGGCAAGGTACTCATTTGGCTCCACATCATTGCACCTCAAGACACATAATCCAGGCAGAAGCTTGACCTTATTACTTAGAAGTTTATCAAATTATAAAGTCGACTGTATAAAGCACTAGTCCTCCTTGCAGAAGGTCAAAGGAATCAGTGTGATGCTATTAAGAGAGACATGACTAGGGATGAAGACAGTAGAGGAAGTAACAAATTATAAAGCAGAACGAGGTTGCATTACATATTAGCCTTCTCTTAGTCGATCCAATTTCAATTTCATTTCATGAGAACTACTATAAAAATGCCCGATAAAAGGTAGAACTAAAATAAGAGATCCTAAACATTGTGCATGTCTGCTATCATCTTTTATTGTACCAGCATAGTACAATTGAGGCAGGAAACAGATTCATTCCCTACAAGTTTGAAATTTTCAGTGCAGATAATAAAATCCTGCTTTACACTCAGCAGTAAATGAGTGTCTACTTATTATGTCAGGGTTTGTTTTTTGCTTTTACCTTCTCTAACTGATCGATTTGTGGAGTTCCAACTACATGCCAATGTGGAGGGTGATTGTCTGTAATCTTTAAGGAATTTATGTTCTATTTGGAAGATAATTTTAATAACCATGACATAGATAATATTTAGTGGACAGTAGGGAATTATAGAGACTATTATATGAGAAGTTGGCTCAGAAACAACATGCTACATCAGTGGTTCTCAACCTGTGGGTTGTGACCCCTTTGCAGTTGAACAACCCCTTCACAGAGGTCACCTTAGACCATCGGAAGACACGTATTTCTATGGTCTTAGGAACCAAGACACAGCTCCTCTATTTGTCTCTAGTATCTGGTCCCATGAAGATACGTCCACCCACATAAGAGTACCTGACCCATGCTTCATGAGAAAATTTCATTGATTTGTAATTAGAAATAAATATTTCACAGTATATAATTACATATTGTTTTGTGATTAATAACTATGCTTTAATTATGTTCAATTCATAACAATGAAAATATATCATGCATATCCAATTTTTACATTATGATTCATAACTATAGCAAAATGACAGTTGTGAAGTAGCAATGAAAATAATGTTATGGTTGGTGGGTAACCACAACATGGGAACTGTCTTAAAGGCCCATCGCATTAAGAAGGTTGAGAACCTCATTGGCTTCAATATAGCTACCACTACTTCCAAGCAGTATGATATTAAGAAAATCACTTCATTTAATTCTTGATGTAATTTGCAAAATGGCCTGCTCATGCTTACATCACATGATTCTTTGGAAGATAAAATAGGATAAAGTACAAACCTAATACCTGACATAATATTGCCAGATATGTGATCATCATTGGCTGAATTAGAGAGTGAGAAAAATTTGAATCAGCAAAAGGAAAGTAGAAGTGCATTTTCAGGAGAAATATAGAAGTAAAATGACAAACTTTCAATAACATACTCACTTTTTATTAAGGTTAAGGTAAATCTAAAATCCTGACTGATTTGTCAGATTGAATAACTAATTATTTAATTCTCAGTTACACCAGAAATATTATCTTTTGAAATATTTGCTAAATCTGTTCTAGTAGAGTGTATTTTTGGTGGGGGTGGGGGCAGTGGGTGGGACTATTTGAGCCATTGAATATATTTCAGCTTCCTACTTGAAACTGTGAAATTTTACATATTAAAAATGGAATGCAGAGCATGTTGATATATATCATCTCATAAGTGATTTTCTGAATTGATTGTCACCTTTTTCTAATTGTGGATTGTGTTTTCTATTTCCAAGTGGAACGTTGGCATGCCTACTATTTTTTCCTCCTCAAATCTGGATTCCCAACTGTCGAACTTCTAAAATTTTACTTCCTACAGCAGGATGAACATGTTTTTAGATACGCTTTAGAAATTTTGTTCTAAGTGATTTGCCAACGCAATGGGGCTTTTATGACGTGTGCGAGAGATCCTTGCCATAAACACAGAGGGAAGGAAAAAAATATTTCTTCCACTGGAATACTTGATGAATTATCACACAGAAAGGGTGCTAAAGCCATCCTTCCAAGAGCTCACAAATTATGTGAATTTCCATCCATCAATATTTGGTTCTATGAACTAAATTTAGAATCAAGTTTCTAAAATGCAGCCCTGAATAATCAGATTTTGGTGAAATAGTTGAGTCCTTGCTTCTTTACTTTAAAAACAGTGGTGTATAACTGAGAGAATATAAATCCCGGATCAAAAACTATACCAAATTTAAAATTGTATGATTGTCGAATTAACCGTATGGTTTTAAAGAGGTCATTCATTGTCAATCTATCAAACGGAAGAAAACATAATGGGCTCCCAAATGTGTGAGGATCAATGTTAAATGACTGGAAATTATGTTTATGATCACATTTATCTGAGAAGGGAAACAGTGGACCTTCAGAGCATATAGAAATATTGGGGTGGGGGCTGAATGAGGAGAAACTCAAGCTTGAATCGGGAATCTAAATGAAAAATAACTCATTATAATTATAAGAGAAGATTAGTTTTTAAAATCATCTATTGGGTTTTTTATATATGTCTAATAAACATGGACATACCTATATCAAGTAGGCAATAAGTCTCTATTCAATATCTATTAAATGATGGATATTACTAGTGTCCTTATATTCTTATTATATGGTTGGTAATATATTAAAAATACATACAAGGGAGGTTGTCATAAATTCCAAGTGACCATATTTAATCTTAGATTTGAAAAATAAATAATTGAGATTCCTGCTAAGAACCTTAAGAAACGTTAGAGGATGTTACAATAGGTATAGCAGTAGTAGTGTTGTCGATACCTGGTTTCTGAGCCAACTGTTCTAGGTTACTATGCTAAATAATTTAAGCTCCTCAAGATAATAATATACCATTTACCCTACCTCACTCACTGTTGTGAATATTAAAGTGAATTGACACATTAGAAATTGCTCTTAAAGGTAATACAGACTCTTGCTGGGAAGTTGCTCTCAGCTGTGCCCAAAATAGTTGATGAATGTTCATTGACTTTCCCAGAACAGACTTTCCAATTTCCCTGCTTTCACTTCAGAAGCTGATATTAACCTACTCTCTCTTCTTCCACCCTTTCTCATTGTACAACGGTTATTAACCCATTCAAACTAAATCCACTGTTGTGGAGTAGATTCGGATCATAGCTACACTAAAGGACAGAGTGGAATGACTCTATTGGGTTCCCAAGACTGTAATACTTACTGGAGCAGACAACTTCATTTTTTCTTCTGCAGAATGGCTGGTGGGTTTGAACTACTGACCTATTGATTGACAGACTAATGTTTAACCCTCTGTGCCACTTGCCAATGCATAAGACAAGATCAAATCAGTAGAATTTCCTTTCTTTACCTTAGTAAATGTATCTTTACTTTTGTGTGCAAATGTTTGAGATCAGTGAAAGGACCAAATGCAGACTAGGATTCCTGAATTCCTAGCACTGTGGTCCTGTCTTATTGCATACATATCTCTTCTTGGATGACTAAGACAGGGAATAAATAAACAAGCACCTAGAACATGAAGTGAATTAGCTTGTTGACTGACATTGCCACACTATCTCTACTCACATTGGTTACCTGCCTAGAGGAGCCCATTGCATTGTTTAATTCAGTTATCTTGACAATGCCACATGCCTACTATATACTTGAGCTTCCACATATTCTTTTCCCTCCTGTCTACACTCCAATTTTTCTTATTGCTTAAAATCTGAAAATATTTAAGACTTATCAGTAAATATAGCATAGTTGTCTTATTGAGTTATTGTGATAACATATTGAGATGTTTTCTTTAACTGAATGCCCAAGTTGCAATTATCTGAAAGAAGACTAAATTGGTCAAGCTTGCAACCATGAAGACCACAACATTGGTTGATACTCTTTGGAGTTAATGTCTTCAAAATCAAGAGATGCAAGGTGAAATGCACATAGATATTTTCATCATAACTAGCTCTACAGTATCATGTAACTCCATGTCACTGTTTCTAGGCAACCAGGATGACAAGGAATTATAACAATCTCATATGTATAATACAGAATCCAAACCAGAAAGGGTTTTGAGATGATTTACTGTAATAATTCCACATGATGTCCAAATTGTCCTTCCTGAAGATATGATATTCAACATACATGAGATGAAATATTGCCATCCTCACTATCTAAATAGAATTCTGTCTGTATTTGTCTGTCCAATCGTGCAATAACAGTATTCTTTCCCTGAACCATAATTCAAATATATCAATTCAACTCCACCCTTCCTTTTTTAGTGGCCAGCTTTCACAAGCATATGGAGTGATTGACAAATACCCAAGCTTGGGTCAGGCACACACCATCATTCTCAAAGGACTCCAGCAATTTAGAGGTGTCTTGTGCAGCACAATTACTCAGTGCAAACTACAGTTTCATTTCATGACTGCTGCTTCCAGGAGCGCTGATTGTGTGTCCAAGTGAAATAAGATCCTTGAGAACTTGGGTCTCTTCTCTGTGTATCTTGATATTGCTTATTGATTCAGTTGTGAGGATTTTTGTTTTATGTACATTGAGTTGTAATCTACACTAGTAATTCTCCTTATATATTTATAGAGATAGCAAGATATCTCACATAAGAAATAAACAATTAATTAATCTATAAAGCAGTACACATGGTTTGGTGTGACTCACTTGTGTGAGACAGCTAATACACTGGCAGTCCTTTGAGTCTTTAGGGCCCCTGGGTAGTTCTCTGGAGAGCAATTCAGGCTATCCAGACACAGGCAGCAAACAGCAAGGCCAGTAGGTAGCTGGATGACAGAGTTTGACAGTCCCCAGCTCAAGAGATATATATTTCAGTAGTGTGACAAAAAAGGACTTAAAGGAACCTCAACTCACAGTGACACAGTCCACGAATTAGGTGTCCCATGAGTAGTGTAGCATGCTAATCGAGGCAAGAATAAGAAGCAAGGCAGTCAGCTGTACACAGGTCCAAAGATCCAAGAGGAAGAGAGAGAAAGGTGAGGATCGCCAAGCCATTTATATCCCCGCCCTTCAATTAATCTCACATGTGTTCATTGGCCATGTTGGCACAACAAGCCTCCTTATCACAATTAACTATTTTGAATAGTGGTTTCTTATTCATGGTTAAGTGATAGAGTAATCTATAACTTTTAAAAGTAATTGTCATTCTTAATAAATCCTTTATCTCGAGCATGGAGTATATACATTGGTATTTGTAACAGCTTCTTAAGTGACTTTATTATGCAAACTTGGTTGAGAATCACTTACCTGATGCATCTTTCCTTCCTTTCCAGTCCTTTAATTTGACATTTTAATGGTCTGCTGTTGATGATCTACGCAGTAGAACGTACACCAACCCAGCAGTTTCCACATGTACACTTTATATTCTTTGAATTATGCAACTGTTATTGACCTCCTTTTCTGAGGGGGTCTTCCTTCCTAAACAGCAATTCCCGGACCCCACAGTTACAACAGGAACTTTCAAGGTACCATTGCCAGTTTGCTCCCACTGAGAGGCTTCTCTTTATTGGGTGACTATGAGTTAGACTCCACTCCATAGCAGTGGGCAGTAATATCAGTAGGTAGTTCTTAGAAGAGTACAATGTCTCACACAGATAAGTTACTAGCAAAGCTAAATGATACTTGGCTTGATGAAATCTGTAGGAAACATTTTCTGGCTTAAGATTTAAAGATGATTTCAGGTGCTTCATTTAGCCCATGGGTTCAGAAAATCTGGAGCCTGTGAGCATTTGAAGTTCTATTCTGCATGCTCCCACTTTTGATCAGGACTTTGCTATTAAATCTCCGCTCAAACTGCTCAGAAATGGTAAGCAGGCAGCATGCCATCTGGACTTCCGGCACAAAAGGCAGTTGTTCATGGAGGCAATTAGTCACATTCGTTCTTCCGATGCCTGACTCTCCTACATCCTCTGTTTCATGGACCTATAATGACCAATTTCAGTGCTTTGGATGGTTGCTTACAAGCTTTCAAGACCCCAGAGAACTACGCAAACAAGGAGGTCAAACAGTAGCACCGAACACAGTATTAGGACATTTAACTTGAATGTGCCTTGAAACCTTAACTCTAAACTTCCAAACCCAGAAACCAAATCCCAGGATGCATTACAGAGCCATCTCAAAAGCTACTCACTGTAATTTGTTCTTGTAAATATGTCTATCACAAGCATTTTGCCAATTCAACTTTTTAAAGGTGTATCATTTTAAAGGTGTACAATTGATGGCACAATAATTGCCTGAGCTATCCCACCCCAATCAATATAATTTTTTCATCACCATATTCTTGAACTCAGTATTCCATTAGCAATAACCACTTCCCCCTCTCTCTTTCCCCACAACTTTTAATAGACATTGTTCTCCCTCCATCTCTTTGCCTTCTGTGCAATTTTAAGTGAATTTTACAGCTCTACATTGCCATAATAGGTAGCATTCCATAAAAAGTACAAAACTTGAGACTTGGCCAGTTATAAATTCACTAGGGAGAAAAGTATATCAAAATAAAAATTGTGATATGTTTAAAGCATTACATGTATATATACTTATTAAAAGAAAATGAGCCCCTTTTCACAGCACTTTCCCCACCTCCAAAACGACACAAAACCTGATGGTCTTTTAAAACTTACGTTCTCTTTTGCAAGTGGAAAATAGATTACATAAGGCTTTTATTTTCCTTGGGGAAACCTGAGCCCATGAAGATTTCCAAACTACACTTATACTTTCCCTTTAATGAGGTAATTATTTTGTCAAGTGTTGGGCTAAGAGGTTTACCATGTGTGCAACATTGAATTAAATTGGTTCGCAGTAGATATGGCAGTCATTTAGCTTTCTAATTAGTTTATTAGATTTGATTCTTTGAAATATTTTACCACTTATCCATGAGCCTTCGAATTAACTTTAATGAGTCTCTAGCCCTTTATCAGCTGCTTAAAAAATGGCTTCACTTCTCTTCCCCTAGCCATCAAATGGTTGTGGATGACATATTAATCATGTGTTTTCTTTCTTTTGGTAATTCCTGGAAGGAAAAAAAAATCAAACTCACTTGTTTCATTATGAGCCATATTGGGAAATGAAGGAAGGGCTAAGATTATTTATTTTAAAGGGAGAGGATTAATTATTGTTTCTAGTTTCCCATCATGCTCAGGACACTGTTCTCTAACATAGTGTGTTGGATTAAAATGTGAAAATCCTCCACTCATTAGCATTTGGCTAGAAAATTGGGTAACTCAATATAGAGAAACTGCTTCTATTTTCATATCCTGATATAAACAATTTCTTCCTGTCATCAGACAGGGCAGGCTGCCACCACTGCTCGTTTTCTTTTTCTATATGCTCTCCTGTGCCTTATTTGCACCAGAGTCCCAGAAAACACACAAGCAAGCTGGGACTCACACAGTATAATTATTTAATGTCAGAACAAAATTTGTTACCAGAACATCTGGCATGAAAGAATCATTTCACCCAGGAAAGAGGGTCAATCCATGTTTGTCTTTCAGTCTCTCTTCCTTTTCTGCCTCCCTCCAGCTCATCTCATGACAGGGGAGCTCTCCTCCCATAAAAAAGACGAAAAGATGGGATAACGGTGAGAAAGAGTTAAATAAATCATGTCCACATTGAATTTCTATCTTGCTCTTGGTCCGAATCAGTTACTATGCCTTTTGTGATGAATGGATTTGTCAAGTCTTGGTTAAAAAAAAACACAAAATTAACATGACCAGATATCTCATGTATAGCTATGATTATATCTATTTTAGTTGGCTGAGTAATATTTTTATCAGTTCTTTAGTTTCAAGAGCCTTCTGTCAGGTTATGTGATATTTTTGTTCAGAAATCTCTTAAAGGAGCACTCCTCTTGCTTCCTAACTAGTTTTGGACTAAATAATATATGACATTCTAGTTTCCAATTGAAACCAATTTTGCCAACCTTCCCTCAGAATTTACCCTGACAGAGAAACAGATATCTTTGAAAGATGAGCTATTTACCTTTAAACGCTTTCCTTTTTAGTCTTCCAATTACTCTTTAAGTGTTTATAGACATATGTATGCGTGCAATTATTCACTGGTTAGCAATTTATCTGTACTTCCACATTCTTTTGGTGTGCTTGAAAAGTTGTGTCTGAGCATAAAAAAAATACTAAAATTTGAGAATTAATAATAGCCATGAAAGAGCAAGTAAAAGAAAACATGGAGACATACATTGGTGCTTAGATTGAGGCCAAGACATGTAAATTTTTTAAAAAGTAGACTCAATCAGTTAGACACTTCACAAGAACCATAAAACAGAATCAGACTAATTGCTTAGGGGATGCACAACTAAATATGACATAGGATCTGTCAATCCTTTCCCCTTGGGGTTTTCAGAAAGTGGACATCATGTGATCTAATAATAGCCTTAATGATAACATTGCAGTCATGGGTAATTAAAAAAAATTCTTGAACTGATGATGCTTATCTTATTGATCTATAATGTAGTTGTAAATAATGATGATGATATTCAATGCATGTTTTATAATATGGCTAATTATTCACATATCTCTCTGTAAAGTAAATGTCCAATGTATAAAGATAAATGAGAGGCTCAAGTTAAATAAGCTTATGTAGGTGTTTTGGTTAACAGCTAATTCTTTTATTCTAACCATAGATTAATGAGGATGGAGGGGGGATGTTGACTGATTGAGGAGACAAAAGGTGATCTGCAATAGTTATTTATGGAAACACAATGTGATGGTCCGTTTTCCTACAGGACCCAGTGCAAATTTTTATTCATGAATATGAAAGGAGAATGTTTGTGATTTCTCCAGCTGTGTTGTTTGTCTGGGTCAGGGGTTATAGCATAGGATGCAGTTTGACCCAGGGATGGAGTTTCTTTGTATTAGTCTGTCTATCTATCTATGTATCTATCTATGTATCATCTATCTATCTATCATCTATCTATCCTCTTGCATTGAGGATTGTTATCTAAATGCATTGTTCAGGATCAGTGTGATCATTACACATTGTGCTTTGCATGACATAAACTCATCTATTCATTCATTCAGTAAATACAAGTGTTAGTACCCTAGGGTTAACAAAACAGACAAGGTTCCTGCCACCAAGGAGTTAACACAAAGCAGATGCTAAATAAATGCTTGAGGAAGAGATAATAACAGGTCAGACTGACATAGATGTGGCATTTTGAAGGACAATACAATTCACATATATTGGAAAATAAGTGTTTTGAAAATGTTATCCATAGAAGCAAATAAATGAAAGGGGACATATTACTTTCAATAAACTCAGTCAGAGGCTTTTAAATTTAAACCTCAGAACTCCTCTATACTTTGCAAGTTTATTGAAGACCCTGAAAATCTTTTTCTTATGTGGATTAAAATTCTTTATATTTTCATTTTATAAATTAAAAAATAGAAAATTAAAAATACATATTTATTAATTCAACTAAAGTAGCGATGAACACTCATTAAGTTTTCATACAGAACTGCTTTGTGAAATAAATGTTATCCAAACAATAAAATGTGATAAAATTAAGATTGTTTTACTCTGTTTGAAAATCTCTTGGTTAGTAGTTGCAGCCAATTCTTCTGATTCTGAATTTAATTTGTTGTCATGTCACATGTAATGTAGCCTCTGGAAAACTTCAGTGTACACTGTGGGAGAGTGAGAAAAAAGGAGAGCTTAGATTTATTATAAAAATAGACTTGAACTTAGTTCCCCCAATTATCTAGAGGACATTCTTTGGGCTCTGAAGGACATTTGACAACACCTGTTCTCAGTAATAGCTAATTAAAAACTGAAATAAACATGGCCAGCAGCTATACAAGAAGCTATTATTGTTTCTAGATGCCATCCAGTGGGCTTTGACTCATAGCCACCTGGTCCACCACAGAACAAATCACTGCCTTGTCCCATGTTGTCCTCACAATTATTACCTGAGAGCCCATTGCTGCAGCCACTGTGCCAGTGGGTCTCACTGAGGAGCTTTCTCTTTGGGCTGGGCCTCTGCTTTACCAAGCATAATGTCCTCTTCTCTGAACTGGTCTTTCCAGATAAGATGTCTATTGTGGTTATCTTTTTCAAAGCAGCCAAGCAGTTGTGGAGAGAATCGATCTCCTTAATCTGGTGACAGTCTTGACAGGATTCAAAGAAGTTTCTTTCTGGATGTGGTTTACCCTAAGTATAAATTGGCAGCGCATGGATACTAGTTTCCTTCCACTTCCACTTCTTTGCATTCTGTATCTGGCTCATCAATCTTCTGTCAAACCACCTCCCACTCCCAGGAGCCATCAGTGGACTGTCAGTCTTGAATTCTTTCGGCTGATTTTGGATTCATTCAGTTCAGCATCCATCAGCTTATGGTCTTCCTGTTCACCAGCCCCTGTAACTACAGGAGTAAGTACCTTCAGCTTACCCACTTCTATACCGGTGACTGGTTTCTTGATATAAATATCTCTCTATGCACACGCATATGTGTGTCACTGGTTGTGCTTAGAGAACCCAGCCTAAAACAATGTCCAAGCAGATAAGATGAATTCTAGCTATCGTTGAGTCTAAGGAAGATTCTCACAGTACTTCCTCCAAGACAAACTTGTTTATTCTTTTTGACAGACAATGTATCCTCAAGAATCTTCACTAAAATCTAATACAAATGTATCATTTTTTTTCTTCAATCTTCCTTTTTGGTTATACAACTTTCACATGCATATATGGTGATTAAAAACACCCTGGCTTGTTTCAGGTGCAACTTACCCCATAGGAGTAATACCTTTGCTTTTCAACACTTTAAAAGATCTTATACAGCAGATTTTCCCATTGCAATATGTTTTCTTTCATGGTCGCTGCTTTTACAGAAATTGAATATAAGTAAAATGGACTTCTTGACAACTTCAACCCTTTCTCCATTTATCATACTGTTTCTTATTGGTTCAATTGCAAGGAGTTAGGGTTTTATTTGTTGTGTGTGTGTGTGTGTGTGTGGCATCACTGCCCTGGTGGGAGTAGGAAGCGCAGCCTTGCTCCTGGAGAGCTGTTGCTGGGTTTGAACTGTCAACCCTATGGGCTGCAGTCCCACATACAACCACAAGGAGTTTTATTTATGTCGAGATGTAATCTTTACTGAAGACCATAGTCTTTGATCTTCATCAGTAAATCTTTCAAGTCCTCTTCACTGTTAGGAAGCAAGATTGCTTGTGTATTGCTTACTTTAATAACTGTTCCTCTTATCCCGATGTCACTCTCTTCTTCATATGCTTCAACATACAGATTGAATAAGTATGGTGGGAGGACAAAACCCTGATGAGCATATTTACTGATTTATCTCTGGTTCTGGTAGAAGGACTGTCTCTTTGTCCTTATATAAGTTGCACGAGCATGATTTAAGGATCTAGAATCACCATCTATAGGTTGTTATGATCCATACAATTAAATGCGTTTGCATAGTCAATAAAATACAAGTAAAAATCCTTATGGTATTCTATGCTTTTAATCTAGGTCTGTTTGGAAAAAAAATCTAGGTCTGTTTGATGTGAGCAATGATACACCTTAGTTCTCTCTATCTCCCCCGTGCCCCACCCTTTTTTGACTCTGGCTTAAATTTTTGGAAGCTATGAATGTATCACATCCATATTTGAATCATCACCAGCCAAATATTCCTTTTATTTGATAATAATGATATTGTTCAATAAAGTCAATGCTATGTTGGGAACCTTTTCATTGAAATGGCAAAAAATATCAATATCTTCCAGTCCATTAACAAGGAAATTATATCCCATATTTACTGGCATAGGCAAATGAGTACTTCCAGTGCTGCATTAATTTGTTGAAACATTTCCATGGTATTCTGTTTCTTATCCCAGCCTTATTTTCCCCCTCATGCCATTATTCAGCTTGAACTTCTTTCGTCAGAATAATCTGTGATGTTTAAGATTTTTGCCAACTTGGATGCATCTGTTGGAAGAGATGGGTGGAGTCTAGCCTCACGTCATGAAGTCCGCTTGGATATGCGGTTTATTTGATATCTGTAAGAGATGTTGGGGAGAATTGATTTCCCATTGTCTTCCTGCATGAGGGTAAGTATTGAGCAGAGCCCCATTGTAAGAACTAAGTGTTCTTTGATTAGGATTCACACAGAAGCATGAGCCCCAAATCTATTCATACATCTAAGGTTTACATATCACCCTGTTCCACTGCAGTGGTGGCATTATCAGCTTTGGAAAAGATAACATATGTAACCTGCACTTTACCCCTGGGTAGATGCTGCCCTTCTGATCTTGTGTGGGTGATTGTTTTTGTGAGCTCACCCCCTGATGCTATTGTTCATCTCATAAATTCGTCCATTGCTTGGCTGAAAATTCAGTCAAGAGAATGAGTTCAATTCCAGGCCTAAAGGGTGAGTAAGGATGACAGTCTTGGGCATTCCCTCAGTCTCTAGCAGACTAATAAACCTGTTTATTTTTTTAATTTAGCAGTTTTATTGAATATCATCCATATATAATATATTTATAATCCAATACGCATATTAAAAAGAGTTGTGCAACCATCACCACAATGAAGCTTGGAACATTTTCTTCTTTCTTGTAATCATTGTTATTCACTCCCCCTTACCCCACAACCTCCCCCTGACACTGTCCTAAGAAACTACTAATCCAGGTATTATCCTATGGATATGTCTGGCCTTGACTTCCAAAACCCACAATGGCAGTTTTACCCTGTCCTACAGGGCTTCTAAGAGTCAGCATCAACTCAGTGGAAATGAGATTTTAAATTAAAAAAATATATAAAGAAATATACCCCTAAACAATAACAAAACAAAGCAGAGAAACATCTTAATAAAAAGAAAACATGAAATAATAAAAGCTAGAACACATTTAAAATGTATCAAAAGAATAAATGAGATGTTAAATTTTAAACTCAGTGCATCTGCATTAATCTATTGTTTCAAGGCACCCTTTCTGGTAACATTATTCTCATCCCTGATCTGAGGCCAGAAGGAATTAATTGGAGACTAATCCATGTGAGGAGCTTACAAATGAATTTTAGGCTTTCACTGTCATCCATAGGCTTCTGCAAATGCAGTGCTCAAAATTTAAGCTGTACTATCATTCTCTCCTCTGGGACTTCATTTCCAATTCTTGGATCACACAAGCTAGTGTGTTTCATCCATGTGGATTTAGCTGTCACACCACTTAGGTAGCTTTCAGATCCCAATGTGATTTTTTCTGATAACGGTATCATCTGATTTCTTCACCACACTTTACTGTAGTACCCTATCTTCAGTGATCCCTTCATGAGACAAGTAAAGAGTAGGGTCACTAACCGTTCTTAGGTTATAGCTGTGACTAAGTGTGAGCTCAAAATTCATATATGTAAAATACACATTTTTCTTCCACACTACTCAAGACTTCTTTCATGAAGGTCAACTGGCCACCATGTACTTCTTTTGGTCTTCTCATGGTTCACTAGTTTTTCTCAGCATATTTCTAGAGCAGTGGTTCTCAACCTGTGAATTGCAGCCCCTTTGGACGTCGTAGGACAGGGGTCACCTAAGACCACTGAAAAACACACATATTTCAAAATATATAATTACATATTGTTTTGTGATTGCTATGTTCAATTTGTAACAATAGAAATACATCCTGCATATCAGATAGTTCATTATGATTCATAAGAGTAGCAAAATTGCAGCAACAAAAGCAATTTTATGGTTGGGGGTCACCACAGCCTGAGGAACTGTATTAAAGTGTCACAGCATTAAGAAGGTGGAGGACCACTGATTAGAGGTATCAAATGGTTGAAAGTGAAAGAAGAAGCTGAATTTAATTGGCCAAGTGAAGGAGCACATTGGGCCTGGCTTCTCCAACGTGGCTCCTGATCATCAATGGTTTACAAGACTTTTATCAAGACTTTAGTCAGGGTCTTATAGGGAAATAATTAGAATTTGATTGAAGTTCATTGTAGGATGACTTAGGATATGATCTAGTCTTCTGAACATCATCATTCTGAAAGGAGGTTGCAAAGATGGTATATTACTTACATCTGGGGATTTTCCTTGATGTCAACAGGTTAGGCATTGTGTCAACCCTATGTTGTTATTGTTAGGTATCATTGAGTTGATTTGATTTATAGTGACCCAATGTATTACAGAATAAAACACTGTCTGGTCCGTGTTATCCTCACAATTGTTAGTACATTTGATCCCTTTGTTGCAGTCACGGTGGATGGTCTTCCTCTTTGTTCTTGCCCCTCCATGTTATCAAACATAATGTCCTGCTCCAGGGACTAATCTCTTTCAGTAATATCTCCAAAGTATGTGAGGCAAAATCTCACATGCCAAGGAGTATTCTATCTGTGACTATTCCAAGAGAAATCTCTTCTTTCGACTGTCCAAGGTACTTTGAATATTCTTGACCAAGACCATAACCCAAACCCATGAGTTGCTTTTTAAATCTTTCTTATTCAATATTCAACTTTTGTATGCGCATGAGGTGGAAATACAATGGATTGCAGCAGACACACCTGACTCTTCAAAGAAACGCCCATGGTTTTCAACAATGTATAGAGGTTTTGTGTAGCAGATTTACTCAGAGCAATGCACCCTTTGATCTCTTGATTGATTGTGGATCAAGGCAAAATCCTCAACAACTTCAACTTTTCATCCATTTATCATGATATGCATACCTATCATTTATTAGTGGAAGGAATTACTCAACCTAGCCTTTCAGTAACCAAGGTTTATTGAGCACACTTCATTTCAAATGCTCTCCATGCCAGAGAGATATGAAGATATTCTAAAGGGTATCTTATAAAAAATTGTTCTAATTCAGAAATGCAGCAAATTAATTATAGTCAAAAGCATAAAGTTATAGAACAAGGGTATTATATTTCCCCTAAGAAGCACAAGTGACTATGGAATATATACTGCATACTCACCTTGGGAGAGAACCAGGTGAGAGTTGACTTATTAACACGACTGTCTTCATATTAAATTTTCTAATTGTTTTATTCTAATGCTCTCATTACATGAGATATGCTATTATCTTGATTATAAATTTCCATTTTAATTTAATTTTACTACACAAATTTTTATTTTTATGGAGTAGCAAATGTCTATAAAGCAAAGGATGGTAAGCATTTTTCTTTTGAAAAACAGGCATCATGTTTGCCTTGCTATTTAGAGACAGTCATTTTTGAAATTTTAGAAGCATTTTTCTCTATTTATCTATATCCGTTACTACTCATTTTTACTATTTTGTGCTAATATGTCTGGCAATATATGTACTATGTGTGATTTTATCTTTCCCTTTTGTATTATGTTTGGAAATTTGTTGTTTTTGTTTAGGCTTCAGGAGGAAAGCGGAATAAATGCAATATGTTTTATTTAGATTCTTATCTCTTTCCAAGTTCTCATTGGATTTATCTTAAGACTTTTGTAGTTCCAACAACTACCTAAACCACTAGGTCTTTAGACAGTGCCGAAGCTTCATGGGAACACTGTATAACTCCATGCAATGAAATTAATTTGAAAGTGAGTACTAAAAATGTCTTTCTAGGAACTACGTATGTTCTTGTTACACTAGAAAAGCCAATCTTGAATGTACTATGTGGAGAGTTTGTTAAGTATTCTGATTTTCAATTATTTTGTATTACAGAATTTTATACATATTCTGCATTACATATTTGCATGTTTATTGTTTATTATGTCATTTTCCAGAATTCTTTCTGTCTAGTGGATGACTTAGTGTCATGACTGAGTGAGCACTGGGCTGCTAACCTAAAGGTCAGAAGTTCAAACCCACCAGCCACTCTTCTGAGAATTATGAGGCTGTCTACTCCTACTCCAAAAGAGAGTAGATGTGCCTCAAAATCAATTCAGAGGTAGAGGGTTTTTCTCTTAGCTCAAAATTAGAGTACAAAAGCTATCCTAGCATTCAGACAAAATTGGGAGAAATATAATTTTTGTCTTGTCAGATCATTGATTTTATGACATTGACTTATTTTTCTCTAGGTATCAGAAATCTTTTCAACTTCATTCCTCTTTTATTCTGTTTAGTTTTGAGAACCCTCTGGGTAACTCTTATAGATTTCTGTTTTATTTTATTCTGCTTTATTTTCAATACAGAAGACATTTGAAAATCTTTCAAGAGCACATCAGGACAGAGTAAAGGACAGAACCTTCTCACAGAAAAGTCACTATAGTTTATTTTCATTTCATATATAGATGCTGCTATTTAGAGTTTTATAGTTATTTTTGGATATTACAGAGATGATAATTAAGAGAAACACTACACTTTTAGTCTAGTCACCGTGTCTCAAAAAGATAAGGCTTCTATGATTTGCACACTGGATTACTTCTACTTTACTTGATTTCCAGTGTACTGCATTGAATTTTGCAGATTACCTTAGTGTACTGCAATTATACACAATACTTAAAAAGACCACCTAAATAAGCATATAGGCACCACAAGCCACCCTTTTCAGAAACTTAGAAATGCTACAAAACGTCTTTCACATGGGCTGAGCCCTGGTGGTGTAGTGGTTGAGTGCGGGGCTGCGGATCACAGCCTTGGAGGTTCAAATCCAACAGCAGCTCTTAGGAGCATGGCTGGGTAGCTCCCACGACCACCAGAGGGCAGTGATGCCCGCCAAAAAACAAACAAGCAAAAACAACGAAAAACAAAACATCTTTTGCATACGCACATCCACAGGGGTAGCTTCATTCCTCATGGGTCCATTTTAAATCTAAATCAGAATTGTTTGCTTATTTTATTTTTTGTTCCATCAACTGCTTTTGTTGTTGTTGTATTTATTGTTGCTGTTGTGGAACTATCCCTGGTAGCACAAATAGCTTTGACTCAACTACTAACATAAAGATAGGTGGTTAGAATCTAGCAAGTGGTGCCATGGAAGGAAGGTATGATGGAAAGTTTTAGCAAAGAAAACCTTCCAGGAGACTCCTACTGTCTGGTACATGGCATCGTCATGAGTCAGAATTTTAATAATAAGAGTTTTAGTTTTGAGTTGAGAGAGGTTTGGTAGTAATACAGATTCTCTTGCTGTGTGCAGTGAATGACTGACTATGGCTCTTCTTACCGTAGTTTTTGAGATCTAACCAAATGACTGGGTATTGTTGTTAGGTGTCATCAAGTTACCTGATTTATAGTGATTATGCTCGGTAGGTTTAAAATGCTAACCTGGCCAATAGGAACAAGTGGGATTAATAAGGTCAAAGTTTGATTGGAGAGAAAAGAGATAAAAGGCTCAGCAAGGTCTTCCCCACTCTCTCTTGCTCTCTGGTGATTTGATCAGCGTGTGGCTGCTTTAGCTAGTTCTCTCCCTCAACTTGTGAGCTACACTACCTGTGGGACAGCCAACCCATGGATCATATCAGTAGACTTGAGATTCCTTTGAGACCTGCTTTGCCACACTGCTGGTGTATATATTGTGTGAGCTTGGGGATATTGGATCTTGCATTGCTTGAGTTCAATATCCCATCTTGACCTGCTTTGCTAAGCTTCTGAGTGGTTGACTATTAATGACCTGTCTTGCTGTTTGTTGCCTGTGGCTGGACTGTCTGCATTGCCTTAGGGAAGGCTCAGCTGTCTGCTTATTGACCATGGACCCAGCAGCCCTGGTATATTGAAGGGTTTCCAATATATTAACTGTTTCCCGGAAGTGCGTTGAACTGAGCCCTCTGTACTTCTGTGTGGACTAATTAGCTTTTACAGTTCATTATACTGTGTCTCTCTGTCTACCTATCTATCTAACCAGCTGTCCTGGTTTTGTTTCTCTGGAGAACGGTGTCTGATGCAGTGACCCTATATATAAGAGAATGAAACACTGCCAATCCTGTGCCCTCTTCACAACTGTTCATTGCTGCAGCTACTATGTCAATACATCTTGGTGAGGATCTTCTTTTTTTCTGTCCCTTTCTTTTACCAAGCATGATGTCCTTTTCCAGGGACTAGCCTCTCCTTTCTGATAACACATCCCAAGTATATGAGATGAAGTCGTGTCATCCTAACTTATAAGGAGAAATTTTTGAATTATGATGCTGACAGTATTTTTTTCCAAGATTGATCTGTTTATTCTTTTGGTAGTCCATGGTACTTTCAACATTCTTGGCCAGCACCATAATTCAAATGCATCCTTTTTCCTTCAGGCTTCCTACTCAATGTCTAACTTCCACATGTATATGAAGTGATTGAATGAGTGGGTGAGACGATACAAGTAGAATGTATGGAATTCTAACTTAAAGATTAGTCAGCTTTGCCATACTGCTAGAAAAAAGAGCCAGGATCTCAGTGTCCCTTTTGTATCCACAGATCCCTGTGTGTTGAATTTTTTGGATCCAGGAGACCAAGGGCTGTGTTCTGGGACACCTGAGGAGCAACAGAGGAGAAGCAGGTGATAGGTGGTAGTAAAACCCAAGGCAAAAGATAGAGAAGCAGGTGTCCTAGCCAACAGAACCAGAAAAGCTATGTGCCTTTTGTCACGAGATTTGCCTACAGGATGAGGTGCCTTCAGGCACTGAAGTGGGTAGCTGCTAGGTCTGCCCACCCACAGAACTGAGAGCCTTCGGGGCAAGACTTATTTACGTTGGAGTGAAATGCCTTTTGGCTATTTTTGTGTAGTTGCCAGAGCAGGGCAGAGGCCCAAGGGTCACTTGGCTGAGCAGTGTGTCTTCAGCCAGAACTGAGAAGGTTTTCTGACTAAAGAACTATGCCCTGAGCATTTCTGATCCTGAATTTTAACCAGTTAACTGCCCTTATAAATCCCATCATGTTAGTATTGTCTGTGAACTTTGTGGGGGCCCTTCCATTGGCTTATAGAACCCAGTAGAAGAGTTGACTTCAGAATTGGTAAGAAGGCAGGATGGTGGAGGTGTGCTGACACCTGCCTCAGGAGAATTGGCCTGGTGAGATTTTTTTTGGGTGGGAAATACCTCAGTTCTTGGCTTTGCCCACAAGAAAGAATTCACACCGAAGCTTGGTTTATGGTCCAAGTGAGATTTTTCATAGGATAGAAGTTTCAGGTTTCATGCACACAGGCATCCTAGGGCACTTCATCTCCACACGTGGAAACCTGAGGCCAGAGAAACTGCAGTGTGGCCAAGGAACAGCTGGAAAAAGAGGGTGGTGGGCTTCTGATCCTGGCTTTTAAGGGTCCTCTGCTTGGAAACATGGTGGATGAGTACTGGTTGTTCTATTAGCTGAATAAAGCTCACCCAAGTCTACTGGCTTCCTGGTTCAAGGTCCTGAATTTCCACAGGCCCTCCTGCCTTTATCAGCTACCAACTTCCTGTAAGGAGGGGGTGGGGTGGGACTTGGCATGTGGAAGGACAACCCTTGGTTTCTACCTCTAGCTCCCTAAACAGCTTTGTGCAGAGGTTGAGTTTGATTCTCCTTCCCAGCTGTGAAGTCAGAGGAGGTCAGATATGGCTCCCAAATCATTCTTATACTTGCTTAGTCAACAAGATTTGGCTTACAGGAGATACCAGCAGAATTTCTTGCTGGGTCATTTTGATGAGCCTCTATCCATCATGTGTGATTTATTCACTCATTCTACAAATATCTATTGAGGGATTACCAGTTATCTGATCTTGCTCAGGATGGTGGTGATAAAACTAAACAAAAACAAACTGCCAGGTTTCTGAGATGGTTGTCCTCAGTTCTTGCTTCTCAATGTGAAATGAATTCACATGGCTGAGGCAATTCTGTAAATCTAAGTAACTTTGATGAAGGAAAGGGAAGTTTCAGGTCATACAGTCTCAGATAATATATGTTATCTCCAGAAAGTTTACAAGGCCACATGGTGGGCCTTGGGAGAGGTGGGGACTGAAAATGGCTGCTTTCAAGAAGCCCAAGAAACTACACGGACATGGCCAGAAAGTGGGGTCAACTGAATCAAAAGAAGAGTTCTGGACCCTCCCGAAAAAGAAGAGAGAGTGCAAGCCCTGTGAGGGTGATGTGTGTGAGCTGCACACCTGGGAAAGAGCCCCCACCCTCCAACCTGAAAGAGAGAGGAAGAGTCCTTCTCTCAGTCTGCTATTTATCCCCTTCTCTTACCACTTGGGAGAGGGGGCCAGGTTAAGAGTATTGGTCGAGTAGCTGAGTTCAGAAGCAAGTGTGATGGAATGTTGCTGGTGCCTTGTGTGCGGACTTGGTTGACTTTCACCTGTGCCTAGTTGACTTGACCAGAGGATGCCCAGCTTTGCATTGTCTCCATAGTGTTCTAATGTGTGCCTGATTTTTTTTCAAATCCCTTTATGTGGCATTTTTGTTGAGTTTAGGCATTGAATGGCGACAATTCCTTTTACTCCTAATCTTTCCATCTTTGAAAACCATGTCAGTATTATAAAGTCAGGGGGAGGCATTTTAGATTGGGGAAAAATTCACTAAACCAATATGTTACTATGTTAGGACTTGATAAATGCTGAGGGTAAAAAAGCAGAACAATGGGACCAGATATTGTACTACTTTGAATGAGGTCATCAGGGAAACCTGATAACTGGACATTTGGGTCACAGCTAAAGTGAAGGGAGAGATAAAGCCATACGCAAAACTTTGGGGGAAATATTCCTGAAGGCAGGAAGAAGAGGTGAACAGATTCTGAGGCTGGTGTGTGATTACCCTATTGAAGTTTAGTAAAGAGAGTGTCTTAAGTGGAGTCTAGGAGCGTAAGTGTGAAAGATGAATTAAAGAAATAAAGAGATCAAGAGAGAACAGGGATGATTACATCCGGTCCCTCGACAGAACTCTCTAGGGGAACACTCTTTATAAATTTGCAGGGATTTTGAAGTATTGGCCTTGTGAGCATGGGGATGACAAATCCAAAACTCTGTTGGTCAAGTGAGAGGATGACAATTCTCACTGACTTGTGTTCTAAAACTGGTTGTATTTTTTGTACAAATAACATGTACCTTCCACCTTGGCTTGCTAGCCCCTCTGTTTTTGCAGGATGTATTTTTGTACTGTGCTATTCCCTCCCCCCCCCAATGTGGCTATAAAATTAACATAATGTGTTTAAAAACACATTTCCTAGAGAAAGGGAAGGAAGGAGAGACAAGCAGACATAGGAGTTATTTGCTTAAAAACATGGTAGGTCAGATGTTAGGGGAGAGAGAATGGTGGCAAGATATCTCTTTTTGGTCAAGAGGCAGACTAGTTCCTCTGAAAACCTCCCTTTTTGCTCTTAAGGTCTTCAAACCATTGGATAACTGACATATACTTGTTTATCTGTGACATCTTATCTTTCGATAGATGTACTATGTACAGTACATATATAATGTAATTTATTGATATTATTCTTATATGTTTGCTCATAGATGTTCCAAGTTATAACTTTTAAATATCGCTGTATACAAAATAGCATACTCACTGTCAATGTGTCAATTTTAACTCATAGCAATGAGCAGGCAGACAATAATTAAAACTGACAGACAACAAAAGAAGAGGGTTAAGGATCAATTTATGAGGGTTGGAATATAACCTCACCATAACTAGGAGGCTGCCTATACTTCAAGACCACAACTGAATCAACTCCAAAGAAAAACCAAAGCAACTGCCACCCCCTTCATTCTGACTCAGAGCGATCCTTGAGGACAGGGTAGAAATGCCCCTGGGAGTTTCTGACACCATAACTCTTTGTGGGAATAGAAAGTCTTCTCTCTCCCCAGGTCATCTTAGATGAATGGGATCTTTTGGGTCAAATTTGCCCTTGAAATGAAATCTTTCAGGGGTACTAATGCTTTGATAAAATAAGTTTGATAGTGTGATGAGAAAATTGACTGATTGTGTCCAAGAAAGAATAAGATGAAAAGGAGTGAAGAAAATAAGTATAGTTGGGCTGAGCCCCGGTGGCGTAGTGGTTGTGCGTGGGACTGCGGCCCACTGGAATGGAGGTTCAATTCCAGCAGTGGCTCCACAGGAGCAAAAGGCTGGGCATCCTACTCCCACCGCCAGAGGGCAGTGATTCCCAACCCTCACCCCCCCCCCAAAAAAAAAAAAAGAAAAGAAGTATAGCTATTCTTTTAGAGGAATTTTCAATAAAGATCGTATGAAATGTTGATGATAGAGGAAATTACCCAACTAGCTACCTACTTATGTAGCTAATTTGCTTTTAGCATCTTTAAAAGGTGGGCCTTATTAAAATACATCTGTGTTGAGACAAATATGTATTCAGGGATATAGTATTATTCTAGAAAAAGGGCCAGTTGTTCCTGGAGAGAAGTTATTGAGTAAGTGATAGAGATGGGTTGGTTTCAGGGCTTGGACAGTGTTATCTATTAATTACCAGAAGAAAGGCAAAACACACCTATAGATACAGGTAAACTTACAGACGTGATTGGAGCAAATTGTTGATTCTCATATACCTGGAAAGTTATTTTAAAATATGTTTTCAAGTTTTGGTAGTTCTTCACAGTGGAAGGATTGTGAAGACCTTCAATTAATTGAATAACCTTTTTTGAACATCGTCATTGAGTCACTATCTAGAACCATCTGTGGAATATCATTACTGTAAGCTGGAATTTTGGTGAATGTGGCAGTCATGTGCATATGCTCATTTCATGATTGAGATGTAGGGGTGGAGTCTAGCCTGTTAAATCTGGAGATAGCCATTGAGTAGCCAATGAGGCCTCTGGGTGGGCTTGTCTTTCTCCTGAGACTTCTGGGAAATCTCGTGAAATTTCCCTCGTGAAAATGAGAAGCTATTTCCCCAGTTGTGGGGAGTTAATCTCAGAGACAATGAATCATGGACAAGAAGATGGCAGCATCCGAGGAGCCCAACGAGAAGCCATATGACTTTGCCCTGATGGAGCCAGACCTCTAAAGCTGGAGAGGCCACAGGACGCTTGCCAGCGATGAGTTGCTTCTACCATCACTGGATACTGTTGGTGAACCCTGAGCCCTGGAAGTGAGGAGCCATGGGGAGATCCCTGCCAGTGCCAGGATTCTGCACCCACTGACCTGTGACTTCATGAGTCGGAAGGAGACATTATAGACTGGTATCGGGCATATGGGCTAATATCAGACTTATGACTTTGAACTGGACTGGATTGGGATGCTTTCTCAGTGTTCCATTTCTTTCGTATACTAATCCTTTCCTTATATTCATATGCATGCCTTTGAGATTTGTTCCTCTAGTCTACCCAGACTAACACAGTGCATATATTTTAAACTATCCAAAGCAGTGAAAATTATGGGCTTTAACAAAGGTGCCACTAAGGTTACTGTCACCAGTACAGTAATTCATAGTGTCACCAACCCCCACCCCAAATCATGAATTGTCTATCATACAAAATAATAAAACTCCTTAGTAATGTTTTTTCAATCTTCTGTCATATAATCATGTTATAAATATAGTTTGCAGATTGCTCAATATTTGTTAGATGATGTGAATACTAAAAATTTTTTTGAAACATCTTTATATAATGAACTGCATTATTATTAGTTATAAAATTATTAGTAACTGAGAATATCTTTACAAAATTTCTCTTTCTTTTCCTTTAATTACTACTTTGCCTCCCCAAAGTTATTGGTTGCCACAATATGGTAGTCAAGATATTAGAAAATTTGAGAAAATCAGTGACTTTAAGACACCAATAGAAGTGAAAACAGTATCATGTGATAGTAGTGCTTCCAGACCAACCCATGTGATTCAGATATTACTGTACTTGAGTAATAATGACAATTCTGATCAGAATGCACTAGAAGGTTCCAAAGTAAATTTGCATAGAGATTTAGCCTTATTGTAGTAGATATATTGATTCATGTAAATTGTGCTTACAAAAATATTATCTGTTATACTTAATTACAGAAATAATTTAATCAAAATTAACACATTTCTGCTAAAACATTGCACAAGTAATTTTTACTTCATTTTTGCTTCTAGGAACAAAATTTTTTACTTTGATTTGGGTGAAGATTTAGAAAATAAATCATTTTTCCCATTCAACTATTCAAACACATTTTGTTTCATATCATTGATTACAATCCCTGAATGTAATATTATTTCTCTCACTTCCTCCCAGTGTTTCCTATTCCCATTCCTCCTCTTTTCATAACATTCCTGATCCTTCCTTAAGTAAATGCTGCTGTTTTGATCTTACGTGGTTGATTATTCCAATGTAGGCATACTTTCTTAGTGTTATTGTTTCCCCCTTAGAACTGCCTTTGATTTGGTTAAAAATTCAGTCATGGTGGGGAGTTCATTGCTCAATTGGAAGGGTGACGAAGGGCCATAGTCTCAGGGGTTCCACTTGTCTGTAGTAGATCAGTAAGCCTATCTTTTGTTTTAAAAATAATTTTGCGTTTTGAATTTTGTTCCACATCTCACCCCTTAGTACCCCCGCCCCCAGACTATACCCAGGATCTTTCCATGCCATTGGTAGTCGTAGATGTGCAACATGTTATTCTTTTGGTCTCAGGATCCTGGAGACTGATGCTGATGTGGTCTATTATTTCCTTGAATTGTCTCGATGCATCTTTGATTTTATTCGTCTTTCCTTAAGACAGTGAAAGACCAATAGTTCCACCTGAAGGATTCATTAGCATTTTCTCTCCTATTGAAGTGTACTTTTATTTATCAAAACCCTTTTTACTGGAAGGATAATGGGCTTTCTAAAGTAGACCAGTGAGCTATGTAAACTGTAAATACTATACGTGAGTGGACTAAGAGTTATGATGTGCTTCCACTCACCATTTGCTCTTGGGAAGAGATCACTGAAGATATGGGTGCTGTGGCAATGTGTGGTGGATCAGTCAGATTGCGCCCAGCTATCAGAAGGAATAGCGTCTGAAGTCTGTAATGCTGTTCTTAAAGCAGGCAACCATCAAGTCAGGTGTTAACAAAGTCCACATGGAAGAAGTACACCAGCCTGTGTAATCCAAGGATTGTAAATAATACAATCCAAGACCAGAGGAGAGAAATAAAATAGAGCTTATATTCAAATCAGCCAGTTTCCAGAAAGCTATCAATGGCAGGGAAAATCTAAAATCTATTTGTAGGGTCTTCAAGTGGATTGACTTCAGCAAATTCCCTCTGACTATTGATTAAGGTGGTAGAACCTAGTTATCAGAAAGTGTGCATTGGAAAGTGGACTAATGCAGAGGAAGTTAGATTAAAACTCAACACCTTACATCTGTTCTCCTTTTGACCCATTTAAAATATGTTCTCTCTTTTATTATTTTCTGCTATCTTTTCGATTGAGATTTCTCTCCATTTTATTTTGCTATTGTTATGGAGTTATTGTTTTTATGTTTTCTTTATATTAAATCCAGGATAGATAGATCCATCCAGAGAGAGATGGATCTGGATTAATAGGTTTTTGGAGTTACGTGAGGGGAAGTTGAGGGGAAATGGAAGGCTAATGAGTACAAAAAAGAAAGAAAATGATCTAAAGAGATTGTGGTGATGATCACAAATAATCAGAGAAGCTGAATTACCTATAGCAAACCCAGGATTAGATAACTTATTAACAACATCTGTGATATGCAGATGGTACCATTCTGCTTCCTGAAATCACTTCAATGCAGTGTAAAGAAAGCCAATATCTTGACAACTAGATCAGTAAGCAAAATCATGATAAATGGAAAAAAGAATGAAGTTGTCAAATATTTTATCTTGCTTCTATCTGCAACCAATGCTCATAGAAACAGGGGTCCAGGATCAAAACAATCAGTGCTTTCAGGACATCTGCTGCAGGAGACCATTTACAGTATTGAAAGGAAAGAATGTTACTTTGAGGCCGAAGGAGTGCCTGACCCAAGCCATGGTATTTTCAATGACCTCATATGCACGTGAAGTTACACATCGAATAAGGAAGACCAAGCAAGAAGAGATGCATTTGAATTACAATGCTGACTGAGATTTTGAAAAGAACCAAGCAATCTGTCTTGGAAGAAGTACAGTCAGAATGTCCCTTAGAGGTAAGGACAGTGAGATGTCTCATGTACTTTGGGGATGTTGACAGGAAGACCATCATGATCGGTAAGGCTGTGAGGGAGCAGAAACAGAGGAAGACCTTCAAGTGGATGATGTGAGACAGTGGCTCAGACATAAGCACCCCTGTGAAGACAGCATAGCACCGGGCTGTGTGCGGTTCCATTGTGCACAGGGTTGTTGTTGATGGGATGGCCCCAGAAAACAAGAGAGGGCTTTACTCACTGCCTCCTGTTGAATGCCTTGTGTGATTTGGAACACCCAAATTATACTCTAGATGTGAGGACAGGTGCCCTTGTGACACAGTAGGAGAACACTGGAGTGTTAACTTAGATGTCAGTGGTCAGGACCCATCAGCCACTGCCTGGGAAAAAGGTACAGCAGCGAGCTTCAGTGAAGACAGCATCCTTGGGCATCCTGTGGGGGCAGTTCTACCGGGTCCTATTGAGTTATAAAGAATCAGAATCAACTCAGCGGTGGTGACTCTAGTTTTTAGTGTTTATAATGAAGGGTGAAAAATACTAGACACATCTTTATAGGAATTTACATTCCATTTCAAATCATCTCAAATTCTGTAATTAGATTAATTCCATGATTAGATTAAGATGGTCCGGGGTTTTCAATAAGAACCAAATGCAAAATTTTTTGGAGGAAGATAATATATTGTGTCTTAAATCATTTTTACCACGGTCACATGAACTGCCTTTTCTTCACTCAAAACATCAAAGCACGTGAAAAGATAAAAAACATGTGACTTCGAGCAAAGAAAAACAATGCACAACATGAAAAGTTTCAGAGAGGGTTAAAATAACAGCAGAATTAGACATAGACTTCTCTTGATTTCTCTTCCCCCTCCTGTGGTCTACTGTGTTCCCTTCACTGAAGCCAATATGTGTTTATTCCATTGACCTCCCTCCCTGCCTTTCTTATCTTGGTAACTATCATTACTATTCGTTTAAATTCACAATCATTTTCTTTATCTTGTTATTTCATTTATAATTTCACTTATTCATTTGAATTCCTGGGCTTACCACCTCTATATTTTGTTTTTCTAACTGGTGGATAGATGACAAAATATATACCATACTATCAAGCCAATGACTAATGAATAAAACTGATCATTACACTAAGGCCAATTTTAAAATTTCAGTATTAAGTTGATTAGCTTGGGTGTCCATGATACAAATCCACGGACACTAATATAGCCAATAGGCATTTTTTGCCTCTGAAGGAGTCCTTATTTGGTTGTATTTCTCTAGCTTCAAGGAGTTTAGTTGTATATGACTTCTGTGACAATATTTCTCCTCAGTATATATCTGGTAAGAGCCGAGAGAATAGGAATGATGTGAAGTTCTTAATATTAAAGAAATCAAAATTTAAAAAGCCACTAAGTAATAATATGGGACAAATAATGATTACATGGATGGAATCATATTATGTCTAATTTCTATTTAATTGTTGGTTTTCCATTTAATTGTGAATTAAGTGGGAGTTTACATTTCAGACCATCTATTTTGTCTTCAACACTTCAGCTACTTCCCAAAGCACCCTCAGAGATCCCCTTCTCCTCCTTTAACTCTTCTATACTCTTATAGCTTAGTATCTTTCCCTTCCTCCAAGTGAATACAAGTCTACCCTCCAGTCCATTGCTTCATCTTCCCTCTCTCCCCATTCCCCACCTTGGTAATTTCCACAGTCAGGTTCCTTTCATATGGACATCTTTGTCTTGGTTTCTTTCCTTTATATTAGTGATCTCATACAGTATTTTTCCTTTTGTGATCTACTAATTCGATGCAGCATAATGTTCTCACAGCCCATCAATGCCATGAGATGCTTCATAATAATATCATTATTTTTGAATGATGGCATATGAAGAAAACCACATGTCTGTATCAGAGTTTCTTTATCCATTCTTCTTCCAATGAATATTTGTTTCCATATTCTTGCTATTGTCAAAAAATTGTAATGAATATGGATGTTTTCTGGTGTTTAGTCCTTTAAAGGGTATACCCAGAAAGGGCAGATGAGTCCTATGGAATCCTTCTTCCCCATGCTTTGAGGGAGCACCACATTGTTTTCTACACTGGTTGCACATTTTGTGAGGCATATCAGTAATGTAATGAGGATTCCAATCATTTGATGCCCTCTGCAGTACAAAACAGTTATCTATGCCACTTATGGTCTTTGAAATAATTTTTTAAAATAAAAATGAAACAAGACAAAAGCAAACTGGAGAAAATGGAACAACTAGAGCAGAAATAATGAGAATGCTTACATATCATGAAGAATGCAATCCATGCCTCTGAATAATCTATGGAAATTTAAAGCAGTATGGAAACCTTCACTGAAAACAAAATAAAATAATATTAAAAAATGAAAACAAAAAACAGAGAGAAATTTTAGAGGATTTAAAATAAAGAAGAAAGAAAGGAAATCTTAAAACTATAACATTTATTAGTTGGAATTAAGAATTTAATTACAGCAGATTTTTGTGTAACTGGAATATAGTATATGTCAAAAGAAATAAATGATCTCTCTGAGAGTGATGATTAGAAACCCAGAAGAGTTGAATATGCGTGATTGAAGTAATATTTGAAATCTCTTATTTGTAATATTTGAAATATCTTATTTTCACTTATTAGCATGGTCAAGTTACAAAGAAGCAAAATTGATATTATGTAAAAATGGAGAATGATGACAGCAGTTACAAAATGGAGGGTAACTATATCATCACATCATTGTCAAATTACGTCACAGCATAAGTAACTACCAAATCAATGAGAATCATGGTCCATCCTGTTGACAGTCAAAATTCAGAATACTCTTACTCTCTACCTGATTGTGCTTTAGTAAATATATTGTTAGTGAACAAGCTAATTGGATAGTAGAATTTTTAAAATTATTGCTATGAATTCAAAATACCAGATAATTATATTGTTCAAAGTGAGAAAAATGTGTTCTGATGGTTGGAATTTTCCCAAAGGATTAAGAGAGTCAAGTTATAGATTTAAAAGGCCTTTCAGGTTCTAGTAGAGTAATTAAAAAGAAAACTACTACCCCCCCCAAATTTAAGAATAGAGGGTAGAGAGGCTTAAAAGATACTAGATGAAAAATGGGAATATTAACTTCAAAGGAAAATAATAAAATTAACAGCCACTTTTTCAAAAGAAATAATCAAATTAGACAACCATGAAATGCTATCTTCAAATAAGTGAAAGAAATATCAACAGGACTAGAATTATATAGCCAGTAAAAATATCCTTACAAAATTATAATGATGTAAATACATGTTTGAACAAATAAAAACAGAAAACCTGTCAGCAGCAGATGTTCCTCCTAGCTTTGGAGAAGAATGCAAACCATTAAGAATAAGATGCAAGATCATCATCAAATCTTAGTTAAAATTCATCTTATAAACAAAACTGATGTCTTTAGGGTTTACTTTATAGCAGCTTAAAATGAAACCATAGTGAGAATTAAATTGAGGCAGAGTTCAGACAGAGACATGAAACAAAGGGTGGCTTTATTAAGGGAAAAGGCTTTTGGGGAGAGAGAGCGGAAAGGGTGGAAAAGCATCTTGAGTTTCCGGGTGGGTCCTACAGCCTAGAGTGTAGGTTAGGGGGGGTCTTGCCTGCTGCTGGCATGCTGAAGGCAGGTAGATTGCAAAGGGAAGAGAAGTTCTCAATGCTGCAGTTGCTAGGAAACAGTGTTAGGAAGGGGAAGACTGTGCTCTGCTCAGATGGGGGTCATCTTGTCCCTAGATACAATACCAGGGAAGTATATTCTGTGGGTGAAGTTAAGTTCTGAGGAGTGCTGAAGGCAGGTGCTTTAAAGATCAGGTGCTATGAAACTTGGCAGATCATTCATCTTCTTGAGAGGCGGGAACAGAGGATGCTTGGCCCTGGACTCAGCCCAAACATGTAGAAAGGGAATGTGAAGGAAATGGAAGAGCACAAAGCATTCTCTTTTGCCATTAGGTACCATTGAGTCCATTGCAATCACATTGCCCATCTTTGCAACAGAACAAAGCACTGCCAGTCCTGTGCCATCTGTACAGTCATTGATCTTGGAGCTCATTGTTGAAGTCATCATGTCAATCGACTTTGATGAGGATCTTCTTTTTATCTGTTTGCTGATCCTTCACTGATTCGCTATGATGCCCTTCCAGAGTGATGAGTCCTTCCTGATAACTTGCTCCAGGCAGGTGCAACAAGAACTTCCCATCCTTGCTTCTAAGAAGCATTCAGGTTGTGCTTCTGCCATAGAGTCAAATTCTGACTCACTGTAACGCTATAGGAGAGGAGTGAATAGTTCATGTGGGTTTCTCCATAAAATAGAGATGGTTATTTTTCCTTAACATACTAGATCTGTGTTAAGTCCAACCTTGTGACAGGAAATTGAAACAATGACATTAAAATTAAAACACAATCATACACACGGAGAAAGTGTTTGAAACCCCTAACAAAGGGATGTGGTTCAGAATATAAAGTCTGGTATATTTCAATATTGAAAGATAGACAGTTTAATAAGAAATTTTATTTTAAATTTTGGAAAGATAGATTCCATTGAGTTAATTTCAACTCATGGTAGCATTATATAACAAAACAAAATGTTGTCTAGCCTTGTATCATCCTCATAATCCTCATTATCATAATCCTCATAATCCTCATATCATCCTCAAGTCCACTGTTGTGGCAATGGTACCAGTGCATCTCAATGAGGTTCTCCCTGGCTCTCCATGTGCCTTTTGAGTATGATGCTGTCCTCTCTAGATTTTGGAAGTCAGCGTCCTGTTGTGATCATTATGATTTTTGATGGCAGAGTTTTTAAGAGTAGATGAGCTCTTTCTAGGACTCTGTCTGAGTTTGGAAGCGGTGCGAACATTGGTTTCTAATGGGTGAACCGCTGGTATTTGAAAAGCCAATGTCATCATAACAGTCAAGTTACTGCAGTCAGAGCAAACTGACAGATAGTTGGTGGAATAGATAGAAAAAAAATGTTCTAGCATGCAAAAGGAGAACAAAAGATCAGGAACATATAGTTAGCATCATAAATCATATAAAATGCAAACTGAGCATTATAATTAGATACAGTGTATTCTGTTAGAAGTAACTCTGGTGGAGTAATGGGCTACTCCTTGTTCTGTGGTTTAAACCCACCTCATGCTATACAGGAGAAAGACGAGACTTTCTACTCTAATAAGTATCGCATTGCTCACTCACTGGTGCTGAGTTGATTCTGATTCTTTATGGGAGTAAGGGTGGAGTCTGGTCTGTTAATCTGGAGATAGCCATTGAGTAGCCAAAGAGGCCTCTATGGCTAAAGTTAAAAAGAATTCTAACACTAACTGTTGCCATGAATGTGAAAAAGCAGTCCTGTATGGAACTAATGAGTGTGCAAAGTGGCATAAATAGTTTTGAAATAGTGTAACCATTGCTTCTAGACTGAGCATACTGTGACCATATAACCCAATTATTTCATTCCTAGATTTTATGTGATAGGAATAAAACTATATATTTACACAAAGAATTGTGAGCAACACTTAAAAACTTCATAATAATTAAAAACTAGAACTCAGATGTCCAACAAAATTGGACAGGAAATTAGATAGAAAATGTTGATATATTCATGAATTGGATACTGCTTACAATTGGAAAATGAAGCAGTCATACAAGGAGAGCATCAACTATTGTTCCATCAGTTTGTTGTACTTGAGTATATCAGTTGGATGGCTTGAGTGTTACAGTGATGCTGAAAGTTATGTACTAGGATTTTAAATAACAGCAGGTAAGCAGATGTCAGTGGCATTTCCAGACAAGGACTGGGATGTAGAAGTAGGTGGCCCACTTCTAAGGGATTCACCACTAAAAGTCTTATAAATAGCAGCAGAATATTTTCTGATTCAGTGCTGGAAGATGAACTTGCAGGGTTGTTTTCAAAATACAATTGGAAAAAACCTGCTTCCTCAAATCAACAAAAAGACAACACCACCTAGTTGATTCTGATTTATTGCAACTCTATATAAGGTTTCTGAGACTATGCATATTTATGTGAGTACACAGATGCATCTTCCTCCTTCACAGCAATTGATTGCTTTGAACTGCCAATTTTTATCAAACAGTTGATTGCAATGACATGAAAGGAACAAAGCTTTTCGAATCTTAATTATCTGATAGCATGATTCAAAATTGGGAAACAAACAAACGAACAAAGACACAGACATTCATTAATAATCTGAACTTGGATTGTAGTAAGTATGAATCTAGAAAACTTGAGTCATCAAAAATGAAATAGAAAGCATCAAAATGAATATCCTAGTTATTTGTGAGCTGAGGTAGACTGATATTGGCCATTTTGAATCAATCACATGGCTTACTATAAAGGAAATAAAATAAGATGAATGATATCATCTTAATCACCAATGAGAACATTTAATGAATTATCCTGCAGAACAATGCTACCTATGGCAGGGTAGTATCTCTATCAGCCCTGACGGCATAGTGGGTTACTTGCTGGGCTGCACACTGCAAAGTCATCAGTTTGAAACCGCCTGCTGCTTTTCACTTCTATAAAGATTTAGAGTTTTGGGAATACAAAGAGGGCAATTCTTCTCTGTCCTATGGGATCACTATGAATTGGAAGAGACCAAATGGCACTGAGGTTGTTGATGCTTGCTTTTTTTTTTTGACAAGGAAAGACAGTTAATGTAAATTATTATTTAAATGTATGTACCATCCACTAAAATCAATGATGAAAAGCAACAAAACAACACCAAAGTAAAGAATTCTATCAACTTTTTTGAGTTTGAACTGATTAAATATGTAATCATCAATACCTATTGATGATTAGTGTTGACTGGAATGCAAAATTTGGAAACAAAGCAGAAAGATCAGTACTTGGAAAATATGAGATCCTAGAAATAGCAAGATAGAATTTTGCAAGATCTCTAACTTCTTAATTGCAAATATAATTTCTGAACTACATAAATGATAGAAATAAAGAGCATCTCCAGATGGAATACACAGATAAAATTGACTACATTTGTGGAAAGACATCAATCAGCCTACATATGATCAGAAGCCATCTTTGAAACTAGTGATGAATTGTTCTTATTCACACTAATTTAGTAGTTGAACAAAATTCAAGTCCATGAGAACAAAAACCAATCTTGGGATACCAAAATTTAGAAGCCATCTCAAGAAGAGATTTGACTCCTTAAAGACCAATGGCAGAAGATCAGATGAGTTGTAGCATGACATCAAGGACATCAGACATAAAAAAAGCAAAATGTAGTTGAAAAGAGAAAAAAAGAAAGACAAGGCTAATGAACATCAGAAAAGACCAAGAAATTTGCTCTTGAATGTAGCTAATTACCAAAAAAAAAGAGCTGGGCAGAAGACTTCAAAAGGTAGTTAGAGAAGATAAAGTAATATAATGAAATGCACAAAGACATAGACTTTGAAAACCAAAAAAAAAAAAAAAAAAAAAAAAAAAAAAGAACAAACAGCTGTTCTCAAATGGAGAGAATTGAAGAAAAAATTCAAGCTTGAAGTTGAACTACTAAAGGATTCTATGAGCAAACAATTGACTGGTACAGGAAAAACAAGAACATGGAAGAGTGACCATCTAAGTTGCACCTGTTGGTTTCCTTCTCCTGCTAAGAATGAAGAGTGGTGAATATTGAAGATATACGGAAATAATTAGTCCAAAAGGTTAATGGACCACATGAACATCAGTCTCCGTGATCCAGAGACTAGAAGAAATATTTGGTGTCAAGCGAACACTAGCAATTCTTCTGAAAGAAATCACAGTAGAAGATCCTGGATAGGCCATGCATCAAGGACAAAAATGCGGAAAAGCTCATCAACTGCCTGAGTTATGCAGATGACAAACTCGTGCCTGATGAAAGGGAAGACCACATTAAAAAAAAAAAAAGACCTGTTTGTTATATTGACATACACTTCATGTACCTGACAGTTAAGTAGTGTCAATATATTAAAAGTGTTGTGCAATCATCACTACCATAAACATAGAATATGTTCTTCCTTCTAGTACCTTTTATAATCACCTACCAATTTCCCACAGTCATTAACTTAGTGACTAACTTTCTCTATTAATTACCTATCCTGGGGCTGAGCCCTGGTGGTGTAGTGGTTGTGTGGCAGACTGCGGCCCACTGGGTTGGAAGTTCAAATCCAGCAGCGCTCTTTAGGAGCAAGGCTGTGCCTCCTACTCCCACCACTAGGGGAGCAGTGATGCCCCTCCAAATTACCTATTCTGCATTTTATATAAAGAAAATAATGCAAATAAAAGAAAGAAAGCACAAACAAACAAACAAACAAAAACTAAAACAGAAAACCCTCAATCCAAAAGAAAGCAGAAGATAATAGAAACTAAGACTAAGAAACTAAGGTCAAAAGGGAAAACAAATGATAATATGTTACATGTCAACCTAATTATATCTGCTCAACTTTTCTTTCAGTTTGTCATACCGTGGTGGCTCATGTGTTGCTGTAGTGGCAGAAGCAATGTCACTGGTATTTCAAGTATTAGCGGGATCACCCGACAGAAACAGGTGCCAGCAGACTTCCCAGACTCAAAACACACTACAAAGAAGGCATAGGCTGCCCACTTCTGATGGCAGCGGAACATTGTCAAGTATTAAAACCTCATGCAAAGCCACATGAGGAATTATAAAAGTGAGTGCCAGCAGAAGAGCCCCTTTTGTCGGAAGGCTTTCAAAATATGACTGAGGCAGATCTGCCTTCTGAAAGAAGAGTCAACCGTAAGTGTGTGGATGGTGAGAAGTCTTCAGAAGGAAGCTTGCAGAACCTTGCTTTGCAGATGGGTATGCCTCAAAATGAGAAGAAAGAGCTGAGGACATTGACTAATAGTCTGAACTTGGGATGCATGGAGTGTGAATCTAGGAAAATTAAAAGTTGTCAAAAATAAGATGGAACACATAAGAATTAATAGTCTAGAACTAGTGAGCTGAGATGGACCCATATTGGCTGCTTTGAACCAGAAAAGTACATGGCTTACTGTACCAGAAATGGCAGATTCATGAGGACTGGTGCTACATTCATTGTCAAAGGGGACATTTCAAGATGCCTCTTGAAGTACGATGCTGTCTGTGATAAGATAATGTCTAACCATATGCAATAAATCCAGTCAATGCAACTGTAACTCACATTTATGTACCAACCATTGAAGTTAGTGAAGAAGAAACTGAAACATTCTAGAAACATTTAAAATTTATTAAATTGTACCCATTGATTGATTGAACTGTATTGATAATTATTGGCATTTGGATTGAGAGGTTGTTAACAAAGAGGAAGAAACAATAGTTGGAAAAATAAAGCCTTGGTGATTGAAACTAAGCTAGAGATCACATGATAGAATTTTGTAAGACTAACTACTTCATTGCAAATACCATTTTTACAAAAACATAAACAATGAAAGTCTGGGGACTCCTTTCCCAGAGTTCATCTGAAAGCAATATGCTCCCACAATAGAATACAGAGAAATTGATAAAACCAGAGGGCAACTGTAGAACAATTGCTAATAAGTAAGTTCAGTTTGTAGCTGAAGACAATAAAAATATGTCCAAGAGAGTCAAATACAATCTTGAGGATATATCACTGAATCTTGAGGCCACCTCAGCAGATTTGATTCATTGAGCACTAATGTCAGAAAGCATGATGAACTGTTCAATGATATCAAGAACATCATTCACAAAGAAAGCAAAAGGTCGTTAAAAAAGCCTGGAAATAAAGAAAATTCCAAAGTGGTGGTCAGAAGAGATTCTGAATCATGGTTTCCATCATAGAGCAGCTCAAGCAAACGGAGGAAACAAAGTCAAAGAGCTGAAGAGAAATCTTGAAAAGACAACTTGAGATGATAAAGTAAAACATTAGAGTGAACTTTGCAAAGACATAGCATTAGAAAAATGCAAGTCTTGGGTTGACATATTGAATGGTTCTATGGACAAAATATTGAAAAATTCAGAATGCATCCAAAAGAAAATGGACAGAATACACTGAGCTATTGTAATCAAAAGAACTAGTTGTCATGTCACAATTTCAGGAGGTAGCATATGAACAAGAACCAATGGAAATAAAAAGAAAGAAGTCCATACTGCATTGACGGCATTAATTAACCAAAAGCAAAACTACAAGAATTGATAGAGTATCAACTGAAATATTTCCACCAAGGTAGGAAGCATTGGGAAAATTGATCTGGTCCAAGAAATTTGGAAGACAGTTACTTGGTCAACAGAGCTGAAGAGATTGATATTTATAGCCCTCCAAAGCACAGTGATGTGATACAATGTGAAAATTATACAACAATTCCATTAATATCATATGCAGGTAAAATTTTGCTAAGGATCATCCAACAACGCTTGCAGAAGTACATAGCCAGCTGTCAGAGTTTCAGGCTGAATTTAGCAGAGAAGAAGAAACAAGGAGTACAATTGTTGATGTCAAGATGGATCTTGACTAAAAGCAGAGAATACCAGAAAGATGTTTGCTTATGTTTTGTTGACTATGAAAAATCATTTGTCTGTGTGGATTTTAACAAACTATGGATAACTTTGAGAAGAATAGGAATTCTAGTACAATTCATTGTGCTCATGTAGAACCAGTACATAGATCCAGAGACAGTTGTATGAACAGAACAAGAGAACATTGTATAGTTTATGATATTGTATGAAGAAAGGTGCATCATAATGGCATCCACTCACTACATGTGTTCATTCCGTATATTGAGAAAACAATTGTTGAAGCTGGATTATATGAAGACAAATTGTGTATCAGAATTGAAGGAAGACTTACTAACAACCTATGATGCAGATGACCTAATCTTAAAATGCGGAGTACTTGAAATAGTTCACAGATGTTAGCCTTCAGCGTGACTTACAACTCAATGTAAAGAAAATCCAAAACCTCACAACTGGACCCATAGGTGACATCATGATACACAGAGAAAAGATAGATGCAGTTGTGGATTTAGTCTTACTTACAGCTGAAGTCAATGTTCATGGAAGCAGCAGTGAAGACATCTAGTGATGTATTGGGTAAATCTGCAGCACAAGACTTCTTTCGTGTGTTGAAAGGAAGTATACATTGAGGACTACATGAACCTGACCCAAGCCATTGTATTTCAAGTTGAGTTATACGCATTCATATTGTGGTGGTAGGCAAGATTATGGAAAGTAGCGTGGCCTACCAAAAGAATCAACAAATTTATCTTGGAATAAGTATGGCCGGACTGCTCCTTAGAGACAAAGAAAATGAAACTTCTTACATAATTTGACCATGTTATCTATCAGAAGAAACCTCTCCTTGTAAGGACATCATGCGTGGTATAGTAGAGGGGAAGCGAAAAAGCGGAAGACCCGCGCCAAGCTGGTATGAAACAGCGGCTGCAACAATGGGCTCATCTATAGGAGTAACTGTAAGGATGGAGCAGGACAGGGTGGGGTTTCCTTCTGAATTAGGAGGGTTGCTATGACTCAGAACTGGCCAGACACACCTCAGAAGAACAGCAATCGCTCTGTAGTGCTTTGCATTCAGATGTGCTCTGTCCGAGGGAAAGACCGTTCACATCCGCCGTCAATGGGTTGAGAGTGTCCAATGGAAGATCAATTTGCATAGTTATAGGTAATTAATATGGCCCTTTGAACCATAATTCCTTATGCGATAGAGTTCTGGACTTCATACGCCCTTGGTGAGAGGCCCATTTGGGAAGCTATTATCTGCTAGCAAACAGGAATGTGATGAGATTGACATCAAGATCTGACCTTCATAGGCAGTGTGTGTCAGGTCATACATACTCTTTATTTCATGGTTACATTGGTTACTGCTACTTGTAATGAATGTAAGGAATTATATTCAACAGCCGAGAGAAGAAGTTTCTTCTGGAGTGGCCTAGGGAAAATCCTGGCTGTCTGGAGTCAATTACATACTGGAGACATCCTGTCAGAGCCTCCAAGTCATATGTGAATAAGTAAGACAGTCCAGAGTGAAAAAGAGAATACTATATTTAGGAATCATTAAAAGGTGAAGTATTATGTTAATTTGATTGCAATCTCGATATTCAATGTAACTCCACTGCACTACCTCTGCCTGCATGGATCTTCTAACAAGGTGGGGGAAGATACTGATGGGAACAGTCTGTGACTAATTGTTAGCAGACTTCCCTACAATAAGGAGGCAACAAAGCCCACATGGAAGAAACACTCCAATCCACATGATGTCCACAGAATCAGGTATTAGGCATAAGAGGACCCCAAACAAACCACCATTTTGATGCAAATGAGGGGGGTCAGAACGGAAACCCAAAGCCCCTGTGTAGACAATTGGACATCCCCTCACAGAAGGGACACAGGATAGGGACAAGCCAGGCAGAGTGTGGTAAAGCACTAAGGAAACACACACCATTCCTCTAGTTCTTTAATGCTGCCCCCACTCCCACCCCACTGTCATGACCCAAGTTCTTTCATACAAATCAGGCTAGACTGGAGCATATACACTGCTACAAATAAAATCTCTTGACACACAGAATTGAGGACAGATAAAGTCCTCAGAACCAGTATTGAAAGTAGTGATACCATGAAGGAAGGGAGGAGGTGGGAGGAGAAGGAGCAGTGATCTACATATAACATCCCCCTCTATCCATGGGGACTAACAACTGAAGGGAGATAGCAGATGGTGTAAAATAGGAAAACTAAAATAATATATACACTATCAAGGGTTCACGAGGGTGAAGCTGATACCAAGGACTCAAGTAAAAAGAAAATGATTTGGAAATGATGATGGAAACATATGTCTTAGATACAAGGGATGTATGGCTTGTTCTAAGAGGTATAAGAGGCCCCAAAAACATGATTTTTAATGAAAAACAAGCAATTAAAAAATTCCTGCATTGCCATCCACCTGTGTCTAAAACGACTTCTCTAAGAAGCAGGGGGTGTGATCTCATCACCAGCAAGATCCAGTTTAGGGTGTCCTCTGGATCCAATCTGGCTGACCCCTGTCTGACAGTCAGATTTTGGACCAAATAGCACTCATCACAGCATGAGACATTTCCTCAAATTTTCATGAGCTTCTTTGGCATGTTGCAGCCATTTGTAGAACCCAGAAACACGAGGAAATGTGCTCAAGTGAGGAATAAGGGAAAATGGAGCTGGATATCATCATGGAAGAGTTGGATATGTGGGAAATCATGAAGTCCCAGGTAATTGAGGATTAGTATGGGATTAGTTCTCCTAAATGAGATCAATACCCCAACTCTGCCAATATATTTTGGGCTTTTGCTGTCATCCATAACTTTGTGTGCTCAGAACATGAAATTCTAATGCAATTACCTCCTGTTATATGGTATCTCAGGGACGGGGACTAAGCAGAGCTTGAGGAAATGGTACTTGGTCAGATACCTGGGCAGTGGACTGTAGATGAGATTTATTTTATCCTGGAGACTTCATGTCTCCATCTTAGGTAAATCTGATGCCTAGGACCTCTGTAGAGTATTGGAAAACGAGGATGCTACTTTGAGGGCGAAGTGCATCGGGTCCAAGCATTAGTATTTTCAATTGTCTCATCTACATGTGAAAGTTGGACATTGATAAAGAAGACTGAAGAAGAGTGGAGGTATTTGGATTGTGCTGCTGGAGAAAAATATTGAAGGTACCCTGGACTGCTGAAAGGACAAACCACTCTGTCTTGGAGGATGTGAGGCCAGCGTGCTCCTCGCAGCAAGGCGACAGAGACTTTATCTTCTATTCTATGGTGATGCTGTTAGGAGAGACAAGCTCTGAAGAAGGACATGATGTTGGGCAGTGACGTGGAGGAAAGTCCTTAGGGAGATGGATTGAAGACAGTGGCCTCAAGCATTGGAACAATTCTGAGGATGGTGACACAGGACGAGGCAGTGTTTCATTCTGCTCTGCATGTGGTCATGAAGGGGCAGAACTGCCTTAATGGCACCCAACAAGAGCAGCAAGAACAGCAGAAGATCAGCAAAATCTGTCTTGGAAGAAGTATAGCTAGACTGCCCCTTAGAAGAGAGGATAGCAAGATGCGATCTTACATAATTTGGACAGGTTTTCAAGAGCCACCAGTGCTTGGAGAAGGACTTCAAGCTTGGTAAAAATATGAGGAGTGGCAAAGAGGAAACTTCAGTGAGATGGATTAACAAGTGGCTACAAGAACCAGCTCAAACAGAAAAACAACTTTGAGGGTGTCATGGGTCTTTGTTCTGTTGTTTTATTGCAGGAGCATTGGAACTGACTTTTAAGACTGATACAGGAACAACATGGAATAGTCACAAAAAGATTATGGTAAACAGAAGAGCCAGGCCTGAAAAAGTACATCTTATTGTATAAAACTCTAGCATGGGTGAGACTAATTTACAGGAATAGAAAGGGGATGTCAGGTATATTTCAATATTTTAAGTGTTTGCTTCTGGATGGCTTGGTCTTTTCGTTGATAAGCATTAAATTATTTGTTTTTGTAATTTTGAAGTTTTCCATGGTGAGCACATTTTTTTAACAGAAGGAGAGTAGTGTGTTAATATATTTATTTTTAAATTTATGTGGAATGGTTTATGTTTTATTTTGCTTATGCTATCATTATCATGTATTTCAATGATTGCACCTTTATGATTTTCTTAAGTCAAGTGTCAATATAGCAAGCACATTTTAGAATGAGACAATTAGTCTAACAAATTAAAAAAAATTGCATAAGTACTTCTGATCACACAGTCAAGCAGTCAAATTATAGACCTTTCCAAGAAATACTTTTTTTTCGCTTTTTGCGCATGAAAGTTTTTCCTTTTCCTTTAGATATTTTTTCTCTTTTCACTCTTAATATTCTATCACATAAAACACAAGATAATCTTCAGCCACATCCGGGGTGGATATATTTAGGATGTGACTGTAAGTAGTTTTCAGTGATGCTAAATGCTAGATAGATGGGTTCATTCAGTTTTAGAAAACTGGATGAGTTAAATAGCATCTCTTTTCACTATTGAATAGAATAACTAGCTATCTATTCAATATACATTTGTAAGATTATCTATTTGATTCTTTTGGACAAAATGTATGTCCATGTTTCCACTTGTCCTCTGTGTTTGGGCTAAAATCAGGCTAAATTTTTTTTCTGGTTTTACTTCTCAATAAAAATAAAATAAACAACCTAAGAATTTTACACATACATATTACTGTTCCATTGAGGGAGATTTCTGACTTGAAAGCTAAGGGTCATGAGTAACCGGAACAGTGGAGTGTGATTTAGAAATTGACTGATTTTTAATTTATACACCCTTTACAATTAAATTATAGTGTAGGTATACTGTGTGGCATTATTTGGGATATGAAGCTTGATGGAACAGTGGCTAAACACACGGCAGCTAACTAAGAGGTCAGTGTTTCCAAACCAGCAGTAGCTTCTGTTAACGTTGCAGCCTCGAAACCCTAGGAGGCAGGTGGACTCTGTCCTGTACGGTTGCTATGAGTTACTAGGGAATATATTTGTTGACAATGGGGTATATTTATGTTATTTCAAAGAGAAATTGGGCAGTATCGATCTTGGTTTAGGTATATCACACTTGTTTCCTTTTCCTTTGGATCTGTAAGTATCTTCCCCCACCCACTCTACGTTAACACTTGGAGTAAGGGTTTTTTATCAAAAATGGATTTTGGAGATATAAAAGCTTACTGTCTTCTGGTTTTGATTGGGTTCTCTAAAGAAGCAAAATCAGTGGCATTTGTATGTATTGAATATAGAAATAAATCTATATTAAGAAATGACTACACAGTTGTCCTGTTGAAGCCTCTGGACCCTGGAAGCTGATGCATGGGAAGCAGGATGATAACCCAGTGACAGCAGGGCGGCTGTGCAGAAGTCTGAAGTCAGCTGAAGGAATCCTCCTTTGATTGTCCACTGACAGCTGAAGGCATGTGGAGGAGACACAGTAAGAGATCAAGAAATCAGATGCAAGATCCAGCTCTGGCAGAAGACTGGGAGCCAGACAGAATTTCATTCTGCTTAGTCTTTTTCCTCTTATACAGAAAGGCTTTTGATACTGAGGAGGTATGATCAGGCTGCAGTCCAAATTGTTAGTTTGGGCTCTGTCCTTACTCTTGCTTTGCCAGGAGTGGCTAGTTGACAGAAGCCCTAACCATCAGTTTCTATGAAGTTCTAGTGTATATCAAGACACTTTAAATAACTGATCTTACTGAGTATTTAATATGAGCCGAAAATTATTGCTATTGGCTAAACTAATTTTCTACATGTAAATTTCCATCTGTATAATGAGGAGATCATTAGAGAAGCTGGCTTCTATGAGAAAGAATGTGACATTAGGATTGGAGGAAGGCTTATTAACAACCCGCAGTATGCAGATGGCACAACCTTACTTTCTCAAAGTGAGGAGGACTTGAGGCACTTTCTGATGAAGATCAAGGAACGCAGCCTTCAGTATGGATTACAGCTCCATGTAAAGGAGACTGAAGTCCTCACAACTGGACCAATAGGTAGCATCATGATAAATGGAAGACGAGGTTGACATTGTCCAGGATTTTGTCTTGCTTGGATCCACAATCAATGCTCAGATGTAGTAGGTAAATCTGCTGCATAAGATCTCTTCTTGGAAGAAGCATGGACAGAAAGCTCCTTAGAGGTAAGGGTGGCGATATACTTTGGTCATATTGTCAGAAGAGACTGGTCCCCAGAGAAGGACATCATGCTGATGTTGAGGGACAGAAAAAGAGACAAGCTCTGAATGAGATGGAGGGACATCATGGTGGCAATAGTAGGGTCAAGCCTAGGAGCAATCATAAGGAAGGTCACAGCACTGTGTGTTTTGTTCTGTTGTGCATTGAGTCACTATGGGTAGGAACTAACTAGCTAACCCTAACGGCAACAAGAAGAATAACATATCGAGCTTAATGAGTCGCCAGTCTTCTCAGCCAGCACCCTGGTGAGAAGTGATTGGGAAGAGTTCAGAACATGTCCAGTCCCCTTTCCAAATCAAACCAGAAGACTCATCTCACAGTCAACTTACCTCTAGAGGAACAAGAGAGTCGTACCTAAGTGAAAGGCCTCATATCCCATGTCTATTCCCATATCCAGGCTCTGAAAATACTTGACTTCCCCACACAGAACCATACAGACAGAGCCAACAAATGTAGACAGAACATGAGTAAACATCTGCAGCATATTCCCTTGCACAGTGACTGGATCCAGTGGCACTGTGTGCCTCTGTGACCTGGACCCTGGAAACAATCCACATAAAGGGACCTGTGGATATGACTGGAAGAGCAGATCTGTAAAGGGAGAGAAAGAAAAAAAATTGTAATAAGAGGTGTTAAGCTAATGGATACACTTTGGTGGCAGTAATATATTCATATAATATAATGTTTTGCTGTTGGCAAGTTAAAAATAGGAATAGCATATTTATATATGTTCCTACTGTTAGTGGGTAAATGAACAAAATTCTTCTTATCCTATAACCTATCTTATCCCATAGACTACTATAACAGTTATTATAGAGTGAATGGAGCTTGAAAGATCCAATTTTCCTTTTTCATCTTTTTAACTACTGTCCCCACTTGGAGGTTGGCCCTCTCCCCTTTCTACCATCAGACATACACCTGTGGTATTCCAAACACATCTGTTTGCTTTCTCCTCCTCAGAATCCCATATCCCTCTGGAATGTCTACCTGTCTGGGGGTGGGGGGCAGTGTGGAGTGTCTCTTCATCACTTTGCATGGCAGCCACTCAGTCAGTAGTCAACATCCCTCCACTTCCCTTGACCATTTGATCCCAGCTGATGCGAGGAGCCCTCTGTCAAAGCGACCTTCAAGATACAGACCTAGAGAGGATAGCATATAGTACTTTTGGCACCTGTCAGGCTCTCAATCAGGCTGTTTGTTTGGCCACACTGGCCAGCAGACTGGATGCCTTGCAAGCCAGACTGGTTGCCTTGCAACCTAATGCTTGTCTCCACAGCTGTGTGTACATACAGTTTGTCCTTTTGTTATTGACCAACTAATTCAGCATAATGTTTTCCAGAAATCTTCATTCATGATTTTCCTTTAGTTCTTTGCCATATCTAATAATCCACGGGCAGTTAAAATATATTTAAGCAATAATTGGGTAGAAAATTTCTTTCTAAATTCCACAGAAAAGCATAGGCTATATCTGTAAGTATAATCCTGGAATTGACCTTTAGATTCTAGATGCTTTAGAACAGTGACTATCAAACTTCCTAATACCTCAGCCCTTTAGTTCAGTTCCTCATGTTGTGGTAACCCCCACAACTATAAAATGATTTTCACTGCAATTTCATAAGTGTCAGTTTGCTAATATTATGAATCGGGTGACTCCTGTGAAAGGGTTGTTTGACCCCTAAAGGGGTCACAACCCACAGGTTGAGAACTGCTGCTTTCAAAAGTATTGATGAAGTTTAGACACAGAAAGGAGATACTAGAACAGAAGTTAAATGTGTCACCAATAAAATACAAGCAGTAGAGTATATATTTTTGTTGGTTCTGTGGAATAGCACAATGCAGCAGTTTTGTGCATGGGACATGTGTAGTTCTCTAAAATTCAGAAGTAAACAGAGACACACACAGATCTTCATTTAATATTTACATGACTTAGGAAAATTTTTTTCAGAGTTTTGAAAATATAGCAAATGTGCTGCCAAATATTGAATATAAAACAGTTCATTATCACACAAGCAATAAAAAGAAAAAAGTAAATTATAGAAGAAATTCTATAATAGGAATATTATATAGTGTCAGAGTTTATTTTATGCACTATTATACTATATCATTATGGATATATGTTCATGAAAATAAGGGTGAGTGTGTACAAAGTGCTTTCAAATAGATTTTCTTTCTTAAACAATGTGGAAATATCTTATGAAGGATGAACAATGAATAATGACATACAGGAAATTTGTGTAGGTTTATCTTGATGTATATACAAACCTTTATAGAAAAGTGAAGCAATTTCACTCTTAAATGAATGCTGTTTCATTTACTAATATTTGGGAAAGACAATTCTTATTCATATAGGTATATATGATTCAATAATATAATATAACATTCAATGTGTCTTTTTAAGGTCGAAATTGTCTTCCACATATTCTTAAAATCAATGAACAAAAACTCATGTCAGAATGCTCATTTTCCTCCCTTAAAGTACTAAAAACCCACAACATATAAAAATTATCCAAGAAAGAGTTCACTCATGGAGGCAAATATTGTTGAGCAGTTTAACTGTGATGACCTAAAGAATATGTAAGAGCAAAAATTGTGGACTGTCTTATATTATAACCTATTAGAGACTAAGCATCTATTTAAAATAATGTATAGCCATTTGTTGCAATATTAGTTTTCTTGATAATTGCATGTTTTCCCCATATATTTTCACTTTAAAATTCCAGAATTTAATAGGAAGCACCATTGCAATTGAATAATATGAACTGTTTAAAGTAAAACTGAATATTTTACAACATGAAATTTCATGCTGTGAGGGATCAACACAATTTTACATAAATAGTTGAAAAAACTAAATTATGGACTCCTTTATTTGTTGTAGAATAAATGAGACATTCTTTCTGTAAAAAAAGTGCAGTATATAGTCAAAATCTTAATACCTACCATTTAAATTGTGGCACTGAAGAAAATATTGAAAGTGTCGTGGACTGCTCAAAAGACAAATCAAGCTGTCTTGGAAGGAGTAGGGCAAAAGTGCTTCTAAGAGACAAGTTTGGAGACATTTTTTCTTACATGTTTTGGACATATTATCAGGAGAGACCAGTCCCCAGAGAAGGACATCATGCTGAGAGGGACAACGAAACAGAGCATGGTCCTCAAGAAGATGGGTTGAACCAGTGGTGCAGGCATGGGCTCAGGCCAAGGGACAGTTGCAAAGATGGCTCACGACCGGGCAGTGTTTCCTTCTGTGTTGCATGGGTTGCCGAAGGTAAGAGGGAAATCAGTGGCCCCTAACACCAAACATCAACATGCTTTGCCTATGAAATAACCACATTTACTTAAATCAAGAGCCAGTTGAGGTCCTTGTTGCTGTGTGGGTTACAACTGGTTTAGAGAAACTCCAATCCTCACAACGAGTCTGGCAAACAACTTCATGATAAGCTGAGAAAAGATTGAAGATGTCACGGGTTGAATTTTGCTTGGATCCACAATCGATGCTCATGGATATAGCAGTCACGAAATCAAATGCGGTGTTGCATGGGGCATGTTAGTTGTGCAAGACCTCCTTTGAGTGTGCAAGGATGAGAAGGTAACTTTGAGAATGTACGTGTCTATGGCAGTCATGTGCTTATGTTAATTTTATGATTGAAATGTAGGGATGGAGTCTGGCCTGTTAATCTGGAGATAGCCATTGAGTAGCCAAAGAGGCCTCTATGTGGGCATGGCTTTTTTCTGAGACTTGTGGGAAATCTCGTGATATTTCCCTTGTGAAGATGAGAAGCTATCTCCCCAGTTGTTGGGAGTTAGTCTCAGAGATGATTAATCATGGACAAGACAAGATGGCAGTGTCCAAGAAGCTGGAGGAGCCGGCAGAGATACCACATGGCTTTGCCCTGATGGAGCCAGACCTCTGAAGTTGGGGCGACCACATGGGGACCTCTGCTAGCGGTGAGTTGCTTCTGCTGTTGATGGGCCCTGAGCCCTGGAAGTGAGGAGCCATGTGGAGACCCCTGCCAGCGCTGGGATTCTGCACCTACTGACCTGTGACTCCGTGAGTCAGAAGGAGACTTTATAAACTGATTTCGGGCATATGGGCATATCGGACTTATGACTTTAAACTGGACTGGGCTCAATGTCCTGTTCCTCTTGTATTAAAGCTTTTCCTTATATCTATATGCGTGTCTTTGAAATTTGTTCCTCTAGTCTACCCGGACTAACACAATGTCCCTGACCCAATGCCCCTTTCAGTTCACCAATGAATAAGGAAGGCCATTGAAGAACTGATGCATTTGAAGGATTGTGTAGGTGAGGAATATTCAAAGTACCATTTTGATGCCTCTCTTCCTAACTTGTTATTAACTCCTAGGTTATAGGAAAACTTTTATAAAAATAAGATATCAGAAAGAGTAGAATCTGGGTGAAAGGTTGTCTTCAAAGAAGCAGCCATCTAAGTGAGGTAGTAAGTCTACATGGAAGATACACTTCTGTCTGTGTGATCCAAGGGTGGTAAGTAATAAAATCCAAATCAGAAGGAGGGAATTGTATCAGAGTGCAAATTGATAACCTCCAGTTTGCAGAAGTCTATGGATGATAGTGGAAGCTGAACGTAGGATTCAACCATGGACTACGCCCCTACTTAATTTCTTCAGAATACCAGACCAGAGGTGTGAACAGTCTTACTTTCAGACATATAGCATAATAAAATCAATTACATCCACTGTAGTTAACTTGAAGTATAGTATCTTATCATATAATCTCCTTTGACCCATCTTAAATTTGTTCCAGTTTTTAATAAATATTTGCTTTCTGTTTGATAGAGTTTTTCTCTGTTTTACTTGGTCATTGTTCTTGGTTTTTATGTTTTTCTGTGTATGAAACCTTAGAGACAGTAACATGGTTCATGTGTTCTCAGGGGCATGGGACTGGGGACTGGGGAGAAACAAGGAGCAACAACCATAAGTAAAAGAAAGTAGAACGTGTTCTAAAATTGACTGTGGTGAAGGTTGGACATTGTTTTCTGAATATTATTGAACTATTGTTATATATGATGTGTGAATTATTTGCCAACAAAGCTATTCAAAGAAACAAACAAAAGAAATCTCACTGCCATCCGAGTTGACGCTGATCCACAATGATCAACTATGACAAAATATAGCTATCCTCTATGGGTCCCAGTAAAAGACTGTCAATCTGTACTGGAGTAGAAAGCAAACTCTTTCTCCCAAGGAGGAGCTGGTGGTTTGGGACGGTGGTCTTTGATCAGCAGACCAATGAGCAACCCACTCAACCATCAGCTCTCCTGAAAGCATTCATGGTAATTATACATTGAGGATAAATTGGTATTATGGTCTCATGAAGAGTTCTTTGCTAAAGTGTTTTCACAAGTATGACAGGCAAATTTGTCATTTCCAGCACTTATTCTCACCTCTCATTCTAGTTTTTGTAAGACACCCTATTGGTGAGTTAAAGCTGCTGCACTGCATCATCCAAGTATGCAATGCCATTTTCTTCTTTTTAACTGGAGTAGCATGTTTGATGACTCCACTTTCAATTTCACTGTGGGCTTAAAAGTCTCACAAATACTCATGTGGCAGCAGCTTGCCAGCCTGTGCCAGCTGGTGAGGAAAGGGCAAAGTAGGCATGAACTGTGCCTCTCTTTAGCTTCGCAAAGAACCTGGCTCTTTAGTGGTAACCATTATACAAACCTGTGCTGGGAAGTGTTCAGTACCTTGCTTTAGTGTGAAATGAGAAGAAAAAAATGTGTCCTGGAGAGAGTATAATTAAAATGCTCCCCACGAGGGAGGATAGTAGAGATTTTCTCTTATGTATTGGGCATGCTATCAGGATGGACCTGCCTTTGAAAAAGGGACCTCCTGGTTGATAAAGGAGATGAAATGAGGAAGACCTTCCACAAGATGCATTAGTGTTGGAGCTTCAAGAATGGACTCAGGCATAGCAATGACTGCGAGGGTGTCACCGAACTGGGCTGTATTTCATTGGGTTCGACAGAGTCACTATGGGTCAGAGCCAATTCAATAGCACCCAGCAACAATGAAAACAAAAAGCATAGCAACAAAAATATACAGCAATCTTACAAAACTATTAGAATTCACTATTAGAATTCAAAACTTTAAAATTCACGTATAATTAAAGCTAAACCAATAACTGATAGAAAGGGATTTTTAATGCACAGTAGTCCTCTATAACAGCTGTGAGACCATAAACTTTATCTTTTCCCACATGGTTGATTTGAAGAGACACCTGGTTTGTGATTCAATGTGAAGCCCAACACCTAGTCCACAGTTCTACATTTGTTAATAAGGTTCTCCACTTCCTATACGTAAAAGTCCATGGTGACTCACGGGGTCCCCATAGGACCCAGTAGAATTTCTGCTGTGAGTTTCAGAGATGATAATTCTTTAAGGAAGTAGAAAGCCCCGTCGTTCTCATGGAGCAGTTTGGTGGTTTCGAAAAGCCAACCTTATGGATTGCAGTGTGACACATAACCAGTATGCTGCCAAGGCTTCTCTACCTCCTACACATACACCTACCTGCATTTCCTTTCTTTTCTTTAGCCTTTTATTAGGGTTTCTTATCGCTCTCATCACAATACATTCATCTACTCCTTGTGCCAAGCATACTTGTGCATATGCTGCCATCATCATTTTTAAAACATTTTCATTCTGCTTGAGCCTTTGGAATCACCTCCTTACTTCCCCTACCCTCCCTCCCTCATGAACCCTTGATAATTTGTAACTTATTTTTTTTATGTCTTGCACCCACTCATGTCTCCCTTCACTCCAATTCCTGTTGTCCATCCTGGTGGGAGGGGGTTATATGTAGATTATGGTGATGGGTTTCCCCTTTCGCCCCCCACCTTCTCCTTATTTCCCTGTGTTTCTTATCTGTACCGGTGGACATGCTTTTATCTACCTGGATGTGAAAGTTAGAATTGGGGTCATTTAGTGGTGCGGGAGAAAGCATTAAAGAAATAGAGGACAGTTGTGTTTTTTCATTGGTGCTATACAGTACCCTAACTGGCTCGTTTCTTCCTTGTGACCATTCTGAAAAGGGATAGACAATGGACTATAGATGGGCTTTGGGTCTCCATTCTGCCATCCCCGTCATTCACATTGATATGATATTTTTTGTTTTGTTCGGGGTCTTTGATAGCCCATCAACACACAGGCTGATGTGTTTTTTCCATGTGGGCTTTGTTGCTTCTCAGCTAGAAGATCACTTATTTATCTTTAAGCCTCAAAGACCCCAGACACTGTATCTTTTGACAGCTGGGCATCATCAACTTTCTTCACATTTGCTTATGCATCCATTTTGTATTCATTGATTGTGTCAGGGATAGTAAGCATTACAGAGTGCCAGTTTAGTAGAACAAATTGTTCTTGTGTTGAAGGAATACTTGAGTGGAGGCCCAATGTTTATCTGCTGCCTTAATACTTAACAAATAAATATATGTACATAGATCTATTCTCCTAGCATTATATAAAAATGTATTTACATATACACATGCCTGTAGTTAGACCTTTATAAATAGCCTTTGCTTCCTAGTTCTTTCCTCTATTGCCTTTAACATTCTTCTTGACCCACTATCATGTTCGACCATCATTCGGGGTTTGATAATTCCTCTTGGCTACATTGCCCATGATCATGCTGCCCAGATATCTTAGGCCCTCCTTGGCATAAATTTTAGATCACTCATTCTTCTCTTGTCCCTGGGTTTGCTGGTGCCCCCTTCCTTTCTCCCAATCCCCCTGTAATTCTTACCTTTCCTCAGATTGTTGTGGTTTCCTGAATAGAATCTGTGTGTTTCAAAGCCTAAAATAAGCATAAGATACTTCAACCAGAAGACTTAGAATAGAGTCAGAATCTATGGTCTTTAGTTGACTGTGGGAAAGTCATTTACTCTGGAGAGAATCAATTCTCTCTTTGGAACAATGGAAGGTAACGTAACCTGCTCCACCTATCCTTCAGAGTTTATTAAAGCAAAATAAAATAAAAAATACAAGTTGGTATTCTTGAAGAATATTTTGTGACTGTTAACACCTCTCCAAATATCAGGAATGACTGTGTCAGCCTATTAATTCCCAGGAAATATTAAAACTGATCACATATGTCAATTTTAATAGTAGAAATGGCCTAAAAAAAGTAAGACTCCTGGACTTAAGGCTGCACTCTGGAATCCATTGACTTGGAAGTGTTTAAGAATTTCTGTGTATAGGTCATTGTTTCTGTTTTCTATATATCATTAGGAAATCAAAGACAATCTAGAATGATGATACTTAGTTCTTTTTAGAAATGTATTTTTGACTCTCCAGGAATGGAATAATTCCACACTCCCATGTCCCCTACCCTGTAGTTGATTCTAACTATAGTGACACAATAGGACACAGTAGAATTGGCACTTAAAAGGCACTTTTATTAACATATAATCAAAATACAATTAAATTGTTTACACATTAAAAACATGTAGTTGCAATTGTACAATTGTGGTTGATTCATTTGAATTATGGAATATTATGATATCTGTAATAACTTCTAATAATTTTATAGCATTTTATTTTTTGAACTCATGATTAGTACCCAATTAGCTTCCAACCTTTTCTATCATAACTTTAAGAAACTATGGATCCAATTATTGTCTCTACACATTTCCTTATCCTGGATTTCAAATGAAGAAAAATGCAAAACAAGAAAGCGCAAAAGAACAAAACATCAAGAGCAAAAATAAAACAGAAAAAACACAACCAGAAAGAAAAAAGAAAAGTAGAAAAAAAATGAAACGAGTCCAAAGAGAACAAATGACAAAGTGTTACATTTTAATGTAAGGGCATCTACATGAGTCTCCTTTCCCATGCACTCTGAGAGCTAGATCATTCACCTCAGAAGGGATTCACGGAAGTCTTTATCTACTAGGCTACCCTGAAAATAGAATTGGGGCTTTCACTGCCATCCATTGCCTTCTGAGAACTGGTGTTCAGAACTTAAACTCTAATATCTCTCTCCCTTCCACTCTTCCCAGCATTGTCTACCCGTCATCCTGTTGTAGTTTATGTATATAATTGTGATGCTGGAAACCATGTCACCGGTATTTCAAGTAATAGCAGGGTCACCCGAAGTGAACATAAGAGTAAAATGAGAGTCCACAAAGTGAAAAAAATTAGCAATGATATAATGGGAAGTGGACTAAGTACTAAACTCTATAGAATTCTACAACACCTTAATAAGAAAAAAAGCGCAATTAGAAAGTAGGCAAAGGACGTGAATAGACAATTCACAAAGGATGACACTTGAGGACAAAAACATGAGGAAATGCTCATGATTTGTACAAGTCATTGATATATTCTAGTCTGAAAAAGTAGTCTATATATGTATGGTTTCCTTTTCTCAACGGTTTTAAAATATTCTAAACTATTTGATAAATTAGAGACAGTATCCAAAGAATTATGCTCCCTGGGGATGATTTATAATGCTCTCTGTCAAAATTAATGATGCCTCTAAAGTAAACAAACCAGAGACACATATAAGGCATAGAGATGCGAATGAATTTGGAGCTCCCACTTGTGGTAGCCCTAATTCAAGAACAATTCGTTCTTATGTCATGGCTCTGCAGAATGCTTGCCTTCAGGAAGAGATCAGTAAAGCAAAATGCGGTCAATAAACTAGATGGTACCCACCTGTATAAATAGTGTCCGGGGCCTTAAGGCTTTCCTTAAAACACACAGCCATGTAAGTGAGACATTACCTAAGTACACATGGAAGAAGCACGCCAGTCTGTGTGGTCCAAGGGTTGTAAATAATAAAAACCAAATCTAAAGGAGGGAATGGTATCAAAGCATGAATTCTGAACAATCAGTTTTTCAGAAGGCTATGGATGACAGTGAGAGACAAAATTCCATTTGCAAGGTCCTTATGTGGATTCAGCCTCATGTAAACCTCCTGGGAACATAGTCCAGGGATGCAAATACTCTTCGGACAGAGAGGGATGTAAGTCTGTTATAATGGATGAGATCAGGTTAAAATATAACATCTTGTCATTTGTTCTTCTTGTTGGGTCCTTTTCAAGTTGTTTCAGTTTTTCATATTTTTTCTTCCTTTTCAATTAATGTCTTTCTCTGTTATACTTTGACACTGGTTTCTCTTTTTAAAATGATTTCTTTTTTTAATGATTTCTACAAATGAAATCCAACTAAATTTCCAGGTAAAGCTATTAGAGCCTTGATGAATAAATTACCTAGAGGCATGGCAAAGGAGGTTGGGAAGACATGGGAAGCTCACAACAATGAGCACAGGAAACAAGAAAATATTTTGAAATTGATTGGCGTGATAATTGCACAGCACATTGACATGACTGAGCTATTAAATTGTATGATACATGAATTAGATGCCAATGCGCTATTTTTAAAAGCAGTGAAAGTACACAGATTCTTTTAGAAAAGAAATTTAGAAAAGAGCTACTTAGTAAGCTGCTCGGATCTCCTGCTGGCTGATTAGGAAAGCTTCTGACCAACTGAGCAAGGGCTTTCTCTTCCTGGAAGAAGGGCTTCCTGACTTGGCAAAGAGGCTGCAGGTACTTGCTGACTGGAATTGCTGCTGAAATTCGGTAAGCTGGTTGTGAATAAGATAACCATCTTGCTTTTAAAAATCCTTTCTCTCAAGTCAATTCTGACTCACAGGCTGTCAGACAGGGCAGACGGACTCCATCGGGTTTCTCAGATGCCCTTTCACTCAGCGGACTGCCAAATCTTTCTCCCAGGAGTGCCTGGGACCTATGGATATTTAATACCTGCTCAACCGGGATATGTTTATTTTTTAAAATCTTATTAGAATTATATATCCTTTCAAAGAAGTTTCATACTAGGAAGTGACATTTATATATTTTAATAAAGAATACTCTGGTGGTCATTAAGTGTTCTTCTACAACTCTGAGTTTCCTTTAGAACACTTGGCACATTTATTCATCTCTGACCCTTTGAAACTAGATGTACCTTGCCAAGGGATGCCATTGGAAATAACGCTATTGTTACCCAGTGAGGGAGTCCTGGTGGGATAGTTGTCAGGCACTGGGTTGTGATGCTCATGGTTGGCAGTTTCAAAACTAGTTCAGTGACTCTGCTGAAGAAAGACTGGGTTTTCTGCTCCCGTAAACAGGCTCTGAAACTCGGGGGTCGCCATGAGTTAGCACTGACTTGATAGCAGTGAGAGAAAAACCAGGTGGGATTTCTAAGAGGCAGTGTTTTTTCAGCCTCCAATCAACTTTTGAGGCCATGTAGAATGAATGGAATATAAATCTTTCATTTAAGAGATTCACTTCAAAAAACACTAACAGCGAAACAACAAAAATGAACAAAAATACTGCCTGTTCTGAATGAAACAGACAGGGTTACTTGAATAGAATGTTGAAATGGAAATATTGAAATACGAAGGACTGGTTCAGGGTAGAATTTCTTTTTTTAAAATCATTTTATTGGGAGCTCATACAACTCTCATCACAATCCATCCATCCATCCATCCATTGTGTGAAGCACATTTGTACATCATTCTTAAGGCATTCTCTTCCCACTTGAGGCCCTGGTATTACTTCCCCATTTCTTCCCTCCCACTCCCCCACCCCTCCTTCTTCACAAACCCTTGAAAAACTATAGATTATTATTTACAGATCTTACATCATCCTCCATCACCCCTCACCCATTTTTCCATTTTTCTAGGGGTTTCAAGTTTGATCCTTGTGATCAATTCCCCCTTTCTCCCCTGACCATCCCCTAATCCTAGTGGTATCTCTGCTCTCAGCGTTGCCCATGAATGGTTTATCTATCTTGGATTCCCTGTGTTGCAGGCTCATATCTGTAGCAGTGTGCACGTTCTGGTCTAATCTGATTTTTAAGGTAGAATTGAGGTCACGGTAGTGGGGGGCGGGAAGCACCAAAGATGAAGAGGGAAGTTGTGTGTTTCATTAGTGCTATACTGTACCCTGATGGCTCACCGCTTCCCTGTGATCCCTCTGTGTGGGGATGTGCAATTGTCTACAGATGGGCATTGGGTCGCCACCTCACATCCCATTCACCTTGGGTATGGGTTAGTTCTGGGTCTCTGATATCTGAACCCATTGATACCTCCTGATCACACAAACCGGTGTGCTTCTTCCATGTGGGCTTTGTTGCCTCTCAGCTAAGATGGCTGCTTGTTTATCTTCAAGCCTAAAGACCCCAGATGGTATATCTTTTGATAGATGGGCACCATCAACTTTCTTCACCACATTGCTTATGTACCAATTTTGTCTTCAGCAATCATGTTGGAAGGTGAACATCATAGTTAGAACATCATTGTTAGAGCAAAGTGTTCTTGTGTTGAGGGAGTACTTGAGTCAAGGCCCAAAGTCTATCTGCAATCTTAATTCTTAACGTACAGATATGAGTACCCAGTTCTAGTCCCTTCTCAATATATATATATGCCTGCAATTAGACCTCTATAAATATCCTTTGCCTCCTGGTTCTTTCCTCTATTTCCTTTTATTTTTCTCTTGTCCTGCCATCATGTCTGACTTTCAGTCATGGTTAGTAAATCCTCCCTGCTACATTGCCCTTGATTAAGCCCCACTAAGCATCCCATTACATTCCTTTCATTGATTATAGATCACTTGTCCTTCTCTTGCTCCTGGGTTGGTTTTCCACCTCCTTTTCCTTTCTCCCACCTCCCCTTCTCCCATATCCGCCTCCTCCCCCACCCTCCACAGAACTATTGGTCCCATACTTTTCATCCGTGAATTATTTATGCTGCCTAGCTTATCTAGATGGACATCCAGGTTCATTAGTAAGTGCCAAAGCCAGGAAAAAACAAATAAAACAATAAAGGAAGTCAAGACCAACAAAACAATAACAACCAAAATCAGAAAAAAAAAAACCATACAAAAAGAAAACCACTGACCAAAATGGAAAAGCTCATATAGGGTTCAAGGTCTGTTTGTTGGCCTTTAGGAGTGTTTTCCAGTCAAGTCTGATGGAGTGCCACACTCCATCTTCCAAGTCTATTTTTGGTAGTCCCTGTGGGATTCCTCACTTTTTTTCCCCCTACTGCTCTGCTGCATGCCCTCAGTGTCTTGCCACAGCATGGTGGGGCCAGATTGTGCATTATTCCAACACTGTTTCTGGTGTTGCCTCCACAGCAGCATGGTTCAGTGAGGGATGCTGTGTTCCGTGGTGGGGCTGATCCTATGATGTTCTCAATGCATAGTCTTCTCTGATCAGGAACATCATCCTGACCTTGGGGTTAAGAGGACCAATATGTCCTCTCCTCCCTCTCCATCCCTTTTGTTTCTCCTGAAGGCTCTAATTTGATATGCCTCTCTCCCCAAGCTGTAGCCCCAGTGTGTCCCCTGAAGTGCATTCTTCTGGAAGAGTGGGGAGTCCACATATTTGTGATTGGGGCCAGCACTGTAGACCTCTCTATTGGTTCCCTGGTACATGCCGGCATGCTGCACTCACATCTTGGTGCATCAGGTCAAAACCTGGTCTTTCCTCCGCTCTCCTGTGGAGATATAAACCATACCCTCCCCTTGGGTGGGTTAGTGCATGGAAGAAGTTCTTTAGCTGTGTCCATGGACTACTGAGGACTGCTTATGGGCCTTCATACATTATCTTGATAATAACATAACGACCATATTACATTTAACTTTATTTTCTCACAAATCTATCATTGAGGTCCCCAAAAATGTGATCTTGCAGCACTTTGAAAAGGAAGCAGATATGGGAATCTAGAAGTCATTTGTTAATTCAGACATCACAGAAGCTTGCAAAAGTGTAAAAATGTCAACATTTTAGAAACCTGCTTTTAATATAGGCGGAGATCCTGTGTACCGGAGCATCAATCCATAGTGGGCCTCTTGCACACGTTGCTATGTTTGAGCTGATTGTTGCAGTCACAGTGTCAATTAATCTTGTTAAGGATCTTCCTCTTTTTCATTGACTGTCCACTTTTTGAAGCATGCTTTCTCCCGGGACTTGTCCTTGATATGAGCTCCAAACAAAGTACATGAAACAAAATCTCCCTCTCGAACCATTTTTTTTGGCACCACTGCCCTCTGGGGGTCGTGGGCACTACCCAGTGCTGCTCCTGAGAGCCGCCGCTGGATTTGAACCGCCAAGCCCACAGGCCGCAGTGCTGCACTCAACCACCTACGCCACCGGGGCTCAGCCCTTTCTCTCACCATTTCTAAGGGGGAAATCTTTCTATACTTTTTCCAAAACAGATTTCTTTGTTCTTCTAGCAGTTTCTGGTAAATTCAATAATCGTGTTTTCAATGGGAGAGCTTTACAAAATTTTAAGATGATTTTTTGGTATAACTTTTACATGTTTTTCATCATATGATAATGATCTAATATGTAATAAACAAAAGTCTAGTTCTGATTCTGTGACTACTTGGTTAGTTTCTGTTTCCAGAATGCGATTCTTGGGATTTTTGTTTGTTAAATAGTTTGAAGCATGAAAATCAGACGGTTCTATCTTTGGTCGTTCCATTTGAAAATAATTTTGAAGCTTCTGTTATACAAGAATTGTCCGCTCATAAATTCTCATGTCAAATCATATCAACAGACTTTCTATTTGTGGTATATTCTTTTTTCACATATGAGGTGGTCCTCAAAAAGTTATATAAAACATGGAATGAAAACACAATGGGATTTTTACACAATTTTTTTTGCAACTGCCTTATGCATGTTACATAGCATTGACTTGTTCTGATCAAGTAGGTCATTATACCCATTTCATAGACCTTCTATGTAAAGATTAGAGCTGAATCAGGTGCCTTAGTCAAACTACTCTGATAAAAACGTTGATATCTTTTAGACAGTAAAGGAGATCAATACCTTGTTGTGCAGCAAATTTGTACATCTGATCTTTGATTACATCTGTAACTCCAAGCCAGAGCACTAAATGGCTCTAAAATAAATAATATCTGAATTATTTATCTAACTATTGAGACTACAACAATGAATAGTATATGAATATTGCTTTTAATCAGCTTTTTGAGAGGATTCTACTTGCTATAAAACTGAGAATTTTTAGTACATTTTAATCTGATTTAAAGAGAACCTTTCATTTTCCCCTGGGCAGCAAGTCGCATGTGTGAATGCAATTGTTATTAGCCTGTCTGCCTCGATGTTGGAAAATAACTGCTGACCCATTGTTTAAAGAATCATCTGACCATTAATTATCTGTAGAGTCAACTATCTTCTGAAGTTAAATCAGCCTGATTTTAGTAGACACTAATTAGAAAGAATGATGTTTTTCTATATCTCATACTGGAATCAATGTTTTTCTCTTTTGTGCTAATGAAACCACCCAGTACATATCTAATAAAAGGCTTGTTTGAGATGAACGCTCATGAGGGCTTCTTTTGCTACTTATGCAGCAGGGATTTGTGTTAACAGAAAATTTAGAAGAAACCAAGCATTGTATACACGTATGGTTTAATCCAGTATGCAGGGTCACAAATTCTACAGTCGGAATTAATATTTGGGAACATTTCACACAGAAAATGCCGAGTCTTTAGACATAAGAAGTTATTGATTTGCTGATGAAGTTTTCTTCATAGGGAAACTTTTAATATGGGTCTTCTTTACACCCCACATCAGTACACCTCACAGACTAAAAGAGAAAGCACCAATATCTGTGAGTCTCTGTTGTTCTTACAGGAAAAGAAATACTTTCAGTTGTTTTCTTCCCTGCAGTGTTAGTAGAATAACCAGAGGGACATATTTTCTCATTGCTGAACCCAAAAGAGTTTAAAAGGAGAGAGGAAAAATTAATCAGTGGTAGTCTATTGTCAAGTCAGATTAGACATCTAATTGCTATCTTGACACTGTTAAAAAGTTTGGGCCCAGAAGAAGAGTTGTCAATTTTCTGAAAAGTGGTTGGAAGTTTCTTTTTGTTTCAAAGTAAAAAGACAATGTCGACTCATTTTTAAAATTGGAAATGACTAACATACAATAAATGGTTCTATGTACAGTATAAAGTGTGTTATGATGTCACACACAATCATGTTCATTCTGACACATTCATAAAACATCGTGACTATATCTAGCACTTCAAAAGTTTTCTTGTGGCCCTTTATCATTTTTATTTTCTTCCCATCCCCAAGGAGCCCTCGTGGTTTTGTGGTTTACAGGTTTGGCTGCTAACTGCAAGATCAGCAGTTTGAAACCACCAGCCACTTTATAGGAGAAAAGTGAGGCTTTCTACTCCCATAATTTGTGATAGTCTTGGGAATCCACAGGGAAAGTTCTACTCTGTCCTAAAGGGTAAAAATGAGTCCAAATTGACTGGATGGCAGTGAGTTCCTAGGCTTTACTTTATTTTCAGATTATCCATGATCTTCATGCTTTGACATTGTAGATTAGTTTTCATTAACTAGAAGTTTTTACATAAGTGCAATAAATGTACATGTATTCTTTTCTACTTTCCCATATCTATTCTATTACCTCTGTCCACATGTTTCTAGATACTGAGGTAGCACATTCAAATATCTGGACTTCCCAAATGAATTATTTATTTTTCATCTATCAATGGACATTTTGAGAGTATGATAGACTTTCACCTTCTTTTTTCCCCCCTGTACTTTTATTTTGTAGAAAGGAGATGGCACATTAAAAAGGACATCGGGGCGAACGTAAGGTTTAACAGAAAGTGAGCAGTGAAGTGGAAGTTGGCAGAACTGTCAGAGAGAGAGTTGACATATCCTCATCATCGAGTTGCGTTTATTATAACTGGGTCAGGTTTCGAAGTCGCTTAGGAAACATAAAGACATTCTTTGGATTAAACAAAAAGCCAACTTACTGCCATCGAGATGATGCTAACTCCTAGCGATCCTATGATACTGATTAGTGATGTCAAAATGTGAAAGGAAATAGAGACTCAGCACCATGGAACAGTCGCTTTGAAAGCATGCTCTGGGGGACCCTGGCAGCATGGATCCTTTGAGGCCTCTGTGAGATGAAAGTTTTCTAGTGGTCCTAAGACATTATTCATGCTTTTGCTTCTATCCTTTCAAAATTTATAGTGATGTTTTCCAAAGACTACACCATATACAGTATTACAATAGATTGGATACACAAGTAAATATGAGAATCCAGCTGTTTTCTCTTGAGCTCTTCCTTAAAGATACATGTAAAATATTTAAATTATATTAACTGCATTGTCCTTGGAAAAATAATTTTTTTAAATGTGTTATGTTAACATGTGTTGAATTTATTATTGTTACTAAATGACATAAGTATTTTTAAACATTTCAATTTCTAGTATGTAACTGGTAACTGGAGCACATGTACACTATAGCTCTATAAATTTTCAATACTTTTTAAATTGCTAAATCTAGTGAGATAAAGAAGTTGTGAAATGTTACAATAAATGCTTCTTAAGCTAAGAGATAAATTTTTCCTGTAGTAATTGTTTTTGCTAAAGTCATTTAGTAACCTAACTTCTATCTTTGACTTCTTTGTGTTCTAGGGCCTCTTATCCATGTGCATCTGGCTAGAAAAAGAGAAACGAAAACTGAAGGTGGTAAGATTTATTTTTTAAAGATCTTGTGTCCAATTTCTATGCATATTCATTATTTCTGTGCATTTTCTATTTTTGAACACTTATTTTGTAACCGATCCAGTGGTGAGGATATGGAACTGGAAAACATTTTATTTTTGAGTAGTCATTCCCCAGCTACAAATGCTTATGATGGAAGGGGAGGATTTAACTGGATGAATTAATACAAAAGGATAGATTAAATAGGACTGTATTATATTATTCCATAGAGTATAAAATTCACACTGTAGTTTTTGTTGAGTACTGTAATGGCAAGGGTTGTGACATACTCATCTTTTAATCTCCTAGAACAGAGTACCATGCTTCATATGCAGTCATACTAATGATATTTGCTCAGTGAGTGGCTAATTGACTGAATAAATGGATTCAAAGAGGCTAACATTAATGCAATAAAACTTGAAAAAAGATAATATAATTTTTTAATGGTCTTTTGCCATTTTTCTTTCTGTGAGAAAGAATTATCTTCACAGTGGAAAGCATTATAATTATGGATGATAAAATTGGAAGAGCTATCTAAGACAATGAATAATGTCACCAAGCTAATGAAGGGAAATTTGAAGGGTGGGATGATGCTTCAAAATTAATATTATGAAAGGTAATTTAATTTTATGACATATTTGCTTTCATGTCATCACAACATACTGTAAAGATAAAAAACATAACCAATTGTAATAGTTTATGTAAAAACTTGGCTACATTAGTTTATAAGTCCTTTATAAGTTAACAGATGAGAAAAAGAAGGACTGCTAAAAGTGATTGTGCAGCTCTAAACAATGTCAATTTAGAGAAAGAACAAAGTCTGAAAATAAAGAATTATATTTCACATTTCTGAATCCTTCTGCAGCCTGAGGTCATTCTTTAGTTTATATTTAAAATTCAATGTTGATAAATGAAAGGACAACTGTATAGGTTCAAAAAGTTTTTCATAGGAGGAATAGTTTTAGGATTTGGGAACATCTATTGCTATAAAAGAGAAGGAATAGGGTAGAATAAGATACTCTGCCTGTATTTGAAACTTTCAGGTGAAAAGGGGCTAGATTTAGTCTCTAGAGAATTTAATAGGATAAATTCAGGTTTCATGACCATATAACTTCAAATTATTTAACCAGTTAACTTTGGATGGAGAGGAGTCAAGTCTGTTGGTGGGATGTTCGCAGCATCTCTGACACCACCCAGTAGCATCCCTGGAGAGTTAAAAGTGTGTCCAGAGATTTCCAAACATAATCTGCTGGACAAAATTCTCATTACCCTATTTGTGAATCAAATACTAATAGAGAGGGACAAGGCAATCATCAACTACTAAGGATACCATTATGTCTTCAATGTGGAGATAGCTTTATTGAAAATTAATAATTTTTATAAAATGTCATTCTCTGTCTCACAACAGGTTATCATTAGATATGACAGTTGAAGCATGTTGACATGTTTCAAGGATATTATTGAAGGATTTTTATTTGTGATTTGTGGCTAGGTTTAACTACTTAGAATTTCCAATCAAATCTATATTGTATGATGTGATGACATGCTATCATTTTCAATTAGTAATTCCCTACGGTTATCCTACCTTTGATTGGTATGAGGCATAAATTCTGAACATCTGTGAAGAAAAAAATTAATATTATTTAATAAAGTAAATATGGCATAATTTGAAAAGTAAAGTGACGGAGAGTCCTTGAATTATGAGAGTTGATTTTTTTTTGTTTTCTTTTGTGATCCTGAGTGTTTCCCTAATGTTTAATGTACACAATCTAGGACATCATTACTTGTATACTTGAACTTTTTAAAATGTATTTTAAATCTTTTCAGTGAAGGTTTACACAGCAGTTTAGGTTCACATTCCACACTTTTTACAGAGGTTATTCAGCAGCCTTAGTTACAAACTTTACAATGCATGAACGCTATCACGATTTCTAGTCTGATTGTTCCATTTCAGTCTAGTTTTCTGCGCTTTCCATCCCATCTTTGTATGTATGTGTGTATGTATGTATGTATGTATATATATATATAAAGCTTTTCATTGTGAATTAGATTCTAGTTTATATTTTAGATAATTATTTTTATACTCTGCCACTTTAATAATTTCTCAATTGTGCCATTAGCTTGCTCTGTCACATTATTTCCATCTCTTATGTTGGATATTATCTTCCGTGTCACCAAATAATACCTGTATTCTCTATCCATCTATTTCTTTCCCCAACCCATCCCCCATAACCATAAGCCTGTTTCTCTTACTATGATAACTTTTATCTTATATTTTTGATAACAGAGGTCTCAGACACTATTTTCCTTTTTTTTTTTTGTTTGCTGAACTTCATTTAGTATAAAGTACTCCTAATCTATGCAGGTTATGAGGGGCCTCACAGTCCCATCATTATTCTTTAATATTGTTATCCTCATGGTTGGCAGTTTGAAACTACCTTCTGCTCCATGGAAGAAAGATGAACCTTTTAAATCCAGTAGAGTCTCAGAAACCACAGGAGAATGCCATGAGTCAATACTGAGTCCATGACAGTGAACCTGGAGTATTTCACTGTGTTTCAGCACCAAGGTTTATCTATCCATTCTTCCACTGCAGGACATTCTGGTTGTCTCCATTTTCTTGCTATTACGAATGATGCTGCAATGAACTTAGGTGTGCATGTATCTACTTAGACGTATTCCTTATGTCTTTAGGGTAGACAAGGAAGAATTGCTGATTTTATAGTATTTCTATCCTCCACTTTTAGGAGCACCATACCACCTTCCACAGTGTTTGTAGAGTTTTACAGTGGCACACAGTGTGTGAGGATTCAAATCTCAATGCACCAATTCCATCATTTGCCATTTTTGGCTCTTTTTTGGTTTGTTTTTGATTTGCTTCAATGCTAGTGGAAAGTGATATCTCACTGTTGTTTTGACTTGAATATCTTGAATGGGTAGGGCCCTCAGATATTTTTTCATGTTTGTTGGTCACTTGAGTGTCTCTTTTGATAAACTGTACTCAAACTATACTGTCCACATCCTCAGTTCATTTTATAATGGCATAATTAACCCTTTTCCTGTTGAGGTATTATAATATTATATATTTAAAAAGTATTCTTTTGTATGATATATTGATGCCAAGATTGTTCACACATCGGTGGGTTCTCTTTTCACTATTTTGATGGTCTTTTTATGCATGTTGGTGTCTTACTTTTATATGTCTTATGTTTATCTTTTCTATTATATTTGATAGTGGGTTTATGCATATATTTTAGCACTAAAGATTGTCCTTATTTTTTCTTTGATAGCATTATATTGCTTAGGTTTTACATTTAGGTCTTAAATCCATCTTGAATTTCATCCTGAGTATAGAGTGAAGTATAAGTCCTATTTCATTCTGTTGGGAATAGGAATCCATTTTTGCCTTCATCATGTCTCTTCTCCATTTCCATTTTACGTATTGCAAAAATCAGTTGTCTTCAGGAGTTCTCTATTCTGTTTCATTGGCTTGTGTATCTATTGTTGTGCCTATACTAGTTTGGTTTTCTAGAGAAATAAAACCAGTACCATTTATATGTGGACAGGAAATAGCTTTATATATTAAAAAGTATACTGAGGAAGCAAATAAACCCAGTTCAACTAAAACTCATGGATCAGATGCCTGCTGCAAGCCCTCCAGACTCACAAAACTCCTGTCAGATGAAGCAGGAAGGTGCAGCAGGAAGCTGGGAGATCAGAGGTCAGTCAGTGGAGTGTGGCTCCGATGTTGGCAGGAACTACATGGGGTGCTGCAATTCCCAAGGTGAAGAACAACCACATAGGTTGGCCAACAACCACAAAGCCAGACACAAAATTGAGTCAAAAATGAATGTGAAGAGGGGCAGGTCAAAGAGAGTAATTCTACACAGCATCTCTTAGGAAAAAAAGCAAACGAACAAAAAAACAAAACAAAGGAAATGTCATTAGACTGTGACTTGTTTTATAGACCAGACTCCATCCCTATCTTACACGTACAATTTGACAAAACAAAACAAAACAAAACCTCACCATCAAAAGCACCATGCTGTTTTGACTACCATGGCTATGAAGTAGGTTTTGAGGTGGGGAAATGAGAGGCATACTACATTGTTCTTTGATAATACTTCACTTATCTAAGATCTCTTTACTTTATGTAGGTCGTAGTTTTAAAAAGATGATGGAGACTAGATAAGAATTCATTTTATTTATAAATTGTTATCGGGTGGCATAGGAGTGCTGGAGAAATAACGGTTACTCATTGGGCTGCTAAATTAAAGGTCTTCAGTTCAAGTTCAAAACCACCAGCTTCTCCATGGAAGAAGGATGTTGCATTCTCTTCCCATAATGAGTTAATCTCTGAAATCCACACAGGAAGTTCTACTCCATCCTACAGTGTTACTATGAGGCAACACCATTTTGACAGTACTGAGTTTAAATGGAATTGACATTTTCACAAAGCTGTCTTCCTATTCATGAGCATGAACCATTCTTCCATTCATGTAGGTCTCTTTTGACTGCTTGTAATAATGTAGTGTTGTTCTTTTTATGCAAGTCTTCTCTTTCTCTGAGTAGGTGTAGCTTAGGTTTCTCACCTTTTGAGAGGCTATTGTAAATGACATTGTTTTCTTGATTTCCTTTTCAGAGATATCTTCCTTAGTATTTAAGAATCAGATTGATTTTTATGCATTGATTTTGTACCCTGCCCTTTTGCTGAATCGTTCAATTAGCTACAACAATTTTCTTGAACCTTTGGGATTTTCTACATATAGAGTCACATAATCTACATAGAGAATATTTTGCTCATTCTTTGCCATTTGGATGCCTTTTATTTCTTTTTGTTTTCTAACAGCTCTGGCTAAAACTTCCAGCACAGTATTGAATAAGAGAGCGATAAAGGGCATTCTTGTAGGGATCCCATTCACCAAGAGAATGCCCTAATTTTCTTCCCATTGAGTGTGATGTTGGCTGTTGGTTTTGAGTGTATGACCTTTATTATGGTGAAGATTTTTTCTTCCATTTGTTGAGTGTTTTATCAGAATTGGTGCTGAATTTTGTCAAATGAATTTTGTCAAATCCTACATCAAATGAAAGGATTATCTAGCTCTATATGCTGAAATAGTTTGAGTAGTATTATAGTCAATTCCTGTCTGAATACTTGTCAGAATTCTCTGGTGAGGTGGTCTTTCCCTAGACATTTTTGTTACTGAAGTTTTCAAAAGACTGAATCTATTTCTTCTGTGGTTATGAGGCTTTCTATTCTAGTCTGTGTTAATTTAGTAATGTAGTGTGTGTCTAGAAATTTGCTTACTTCTAGGTTTTCAAATTTATTGGCATATATTCTTTCATGACCTTATATTGTTATCTTTTATTTCAGTTGGTTCTATTGTGATGCTTCCCATATAATTTCTTATTTGTGATATTTTTATCTCCTTTTCCATTATTATACTTGCAAGTAGTTTATCAACTTTGTTAATCCTTTCAAAGAACTGACTTCTAGTCTTATTGATAAGCCTATTGTTTTTGTGTTTTAGGATTCCTTTATTTTTGCTTTAAACTTTATTAGTTTTTTTCTTCTGTTGGCTGAAGATTTGTTTGGCTGCTCTTGTTCTAATTGTTGAAGATGTTGAGGTAAGGTGTTGGCTTTAGTTCTATCTTTTAAAAGATCATATTTCAATGTTTTAAAATCCATTAAGCCTTGCTTTGTGGCCTAATATATAGTCTATTCTAGATAATGTTCCATGTGCACTGGAAAATAATGTACATTGATATGTCAGGTGGTGTGTCCTGAATATATATGAGGTGAACTTGATTCATTGTGTTGTCTATTTCCTCTGTGTCTTTACTGAGTTTCATTTCAGTATTCTTCCCTGCTTTGAGTTTTATACTGAAGTCACCTGCGCTTATTGTAGCATTGTCTATTTCCCTCTTCAACTCTTTAAGTTTTGAAGGTCTATCCTTGGGCTTGTAGCTGCTTATTATGGTTATATCTTATTCTATTGAAATTTTAATCCCAATGTAATTCCCTTACTTTTTTCCCTAACAATGGATCTTGCCTCAAATTCTATTATGTCAGAGATTGATGTTGCCACTCCTACTTCTTGTACTTGCTATCAACTTGATGTATACATATTTTTCCAAACTTTGAATTTTAGTCTATTATAAGCATTGTGTTTATAGTGTGTTCCTTGTGAGCATAATTTTATGGGTTCTACTTTCTTTAATTAATTAAGTAAGAGAGAAAGTAAATGCGTAATTAATTAAGTAGGTAAGATTCTCTGTCCAGAGAACTCTCCTTAGATTTTTGGTAAGATTGGTCTTATTTTACTTTTACAAAATTCTTTAATTTCTCCTTTTCTGGAAATTACCTTATTTCTCTCTCATATAAGGTTGAATTCTGCTGCTTTTATTTGGCAGGCTTTTCATTTCAGAGTTTTATATATGTCATTACATTGCCTTCTTGCTTACCTGGTCTCCCTAAAATTCTGAAATCATTCATACTGGTTCTCCATTATATTTTTAATTTTTTCCTGAGCTGTTTTCAGGACTCTTTCCTTTTCCTTGATATTGATGTTGAAAAGACTGACTATGAGGTACTGTGGTGATCATCTTTTGGAATCTATCTTCTCTGATGATCTTTCAGCTTCCTGAATCTTGTGATGGATGTTTTCTCTTCTTTTATCTTGTGAAGGACGTTTTCTTCCAGAAGTCCCAGAACAAGGTTCTCTGTAAACTTTTTGTTATTTCTTGTACTGGACACCAATGAGGCATAATTTACTTCTCATGACAGAGTCCCCCCAAAATTCTAGGGTTTTATTTGGATTTAAAAATATATATTTAATCATTGTTCTCATAAATTGAAATCAAGAGATTTTTATTGAAGCTCATTAATTTGGCTTATCATAGCTTCAGTTCTGTTGCTTTCCTCTTTAAAAGTATTGTCTAATGCTATTATCATAGTATTGCTCTTCTGGATTTATATTTGATTTTGATTTATTTTGCTCTTGGTATAGTTTCTAGTTTATTTATTAGTTTATCTCTTATAATTGTCACACTAGTTTCCTCCATTTGTTGGAAGTGGCTGACCATCATCGTCTGAATTCCTTTTCCAGCAGTTCCAATGGCCTTTTTTTCCCTGGGAAGATCTTTTCATTCTGGATGTTTGTCATGTATGTGGACTAGTCATCTTCATTTCATTGTGAGAGCTGATGTTATCTATTGTCTCTCAGACATCATGGTATAGCAGTTAGGGCTGGGAGGACAATGACATCATATGGAGGAAAGTGGTGTGAGAAACAAATAATAAAATTATACAAAGTAAAAAAAATAATAGAAACAAAAGTTTAAAAACCAGGAGTAAAATTCAGACAAGTAATGTGTACATAAAATAGCCAAAATGAAATTCCCAGCTGGAGCCACTACCTGTTTTTTTTTCTGTCACCATAACATGCTTATTAATAATGCCCTGTGATGAACTTTAGGAGGGTAACCTGCTAGTATGTGTGCTGTGCCACTCTATGGGTTTAAAAAAAGCCTAAGCCAGCTTGGTCAGGGCCCAGAGCCATGGAGTCAGCAAACAGCTGCACGCCATTGTTCTGTCACTTTTAAGAAGACCTGAAACAGGCTCAGAGTGTCTTGGAGCTTGCAAAGTTGTGCATCTTGACTGCTCCACCATTTTAAAAATAATTCTAAGCCAGCACTTTCTGGCTCAGAGTTACAAAATTTGAATTTGTGCAGCCAAGCATCTCTGTCGCTTTAAAAACTACCTCTCCATAGACAGTTTCAGGCTCAGGCTCATAGTCTGTTAATCTGTGCATCTGGCTATTCAGGTGCTGAGATGCTTCTACAACCACTGGTTACACAAGACTCTGCACCCACTGACTTGTGCTTGTCCTGGTGTCATTGCATGTACTTTGTGAGTCTCAAGAGAATGTATGGATTGGTATCAAACATATGGGCTATTATCAGACTTATGAGTGGGCTGAGATGTTTTCTTAATGTACAGTTGCTCTTGTATACAAACCTCTTTCTTATACACATGCACACACAAAAAATAAATTTAAACCAAAACTGATGCTTGCATTTGCCCTAGATTATATATGTCTATTTATTTTTGGTGGACTAGAATGTGGGTTAAATAATCATATTTGTTGGAAATTAAGGGAAAAGCCCTAGAGCAGTGTGGAAGGTTGATTGAGGGGGTGTAGGGTGGTAGCATCTCACTATCCCAAAATTTTACTACCTGTAAAACTGGGTTTACAGAAACATAGGGAATCCATGACAGAAAATCCCTTCAGGACCAGTTCTGAGAGTGGCAATACTGGGAGGGTGGAGGGAAGGTGGAGAAGAAAGAGAGAGCTGATTATAAGAATCTATATATAATCTCCTCCCTGGGGTACTGTAAACAGGGAAGCGAGTGAAGGGAGACATTGGACAATGTATGATATGACGAAAAAGGGTTCATGAGGGGGTGTGGGGCAGCAGGGAGGGAGGGGAAAATGAAGCGCTAATACCAAGAGCTTAAGTAGAAAGCAAATGTTTTGCGAATGATGATGGTGACAAATGTACAAATGCGCTTGGCATACAATGGATGGATGTGTGGGTTGTGATAAGAGTTGCAGGAGTCCCCAATGAAGTGAATTTTTTAAAAAAGTAACTTTATGCTGGCACATGTGGACACTGAGCTCTGGACCCTCAAGAATCTGCATACCCTGGTTGTTCTGCCGCTGTAAGAAGTACCTCCCAGCTGGCTCTGCACCCCTTGCTTGCTCTGCTGCTTAAAATGTAGTTATAAGCGAGGTCTTTAGCGTCTCTAGCAGAGGAACATAGGAATCTATGTATCTGGCTTCCTCACAGCTTTGAAAACTAACTTTTACATGGCCATGTGTGAGCCCAGGGCACTGGTCAAATCTGTCCATTACACTTGAACCGAGGGGGGTTTCACTGCCTCAGATACCACTCTACACCCAGGATTGGTGGTGAAATGTGAACGCTTCAATCCCACCTACAATGACCTCTTGTGCTATTGGTATTCAACTTACTTAGCTACCCCCACTTCTCCAGAGATTCAGGAATCTGGGTTTTCCTTTGTATTTGCCTTATCAGGTCTTTTGCTGACAGGGGATTATGTATTTTATTTGCCCAATGTCCCATCTTTACCAGAAGTGCCTTATCATGCTATTTTTAGAGCCAAGTGAGAGAACAGATTTGAAAGTATTTTGAAATAAATACAGAGGAGTGTAAAATTATTAATATAAAGTTATTCTACTGCTCTCATTTTGCTTACTGCTTTATTTGAAATTCCTATATCGCAATAATGATTATCAGAGATCATCAGAGGTTATAAACACTTGATTTATAGAGCAAATATGATTTCCTTAAGTATTGAAGATGCTTTTTCAAATAAAACAGCACTGTTTTTATGTGAACTTGTTATTCATGAGTTGAGTAAAACATGCATTCAGAATTCCTCAGTGACAGCATTGCCTTGAGTCAAAAGGGATTTGATAGCAATCAGTGTTCACTATACTCTTAACATTCTTCCTGACAATTAAGTTGTGCAGAATTGTATCTGTCATGACCTTGGTTACCACACAGGTCTAAGGAAATACATAGTAGTTCAACTCTTGGAAGGTGAAGTGATGTAGAGATATCTCTATTGATTATTTTATTGTGTTAATACTTATCTGGTCGACATATCAGACCTTGATCTAACTCAAAAGAAAGGACGGACTTTATTCTGTCTGTTACACATTTTTTTCAGGTGGTTAGAAATCATTGTAAATCATAAGAGGCTAACATATAACATATCTTTGACCTTTTGTTTCTGTATTTCCTTTGCTCATCTTATAATTGAGAGATGCATAGAGTTTTATTGGGGAAAAGAAAGGGTCTACAGAGAGACAGACCATCAGCGTTGGTGTTTGAAATCTAATTGATAACCTCTGTAGCATGACAAGTTATAAACATTTAGTGTTTTTTAATTGTTTTGTTTTTAATATCCATCATTTCAGTTGCTCAAACTCACCAATCCCTTCAAGAGAGAAAAATGAGTCTGTCTACTCCTACAAAGATCTATGGTCTCGGTTGAGCCCCAGTGGCATAAGTGGTTGAGTGCGGGCCTGTGACCCACAGGCTTCCCAGTTGAAACCAGCAGCAGCTCTCAGGAGCAAGGCTGGGTAGCTCCCAAGACCACCAGAGGGCAGTGATTCCCCCCGCCCCCCCAAAAAAAAACCCCAAAAAACAAAACAAAAAAAACAACAAAGATCTACAGTCTCAAAAACCCTGTAGAGTGTCTCTAAGAGGTAGAATCACTTAACAGCAGTGGATTTATACCAAATAAAATCTTAGATTTATCCATTGTTGAAGATTTTTAAAAACCTCTTTACTAATAGAGGCTCTTTTCTGCATTCACTCAGTAAGTGGGATGATACTTGTTATTCAAGATGACTCAAAAAATAACTTGCTATTTGTTAAGACTTATTCTTGAAATTGAAGTTTCTACATAGTTGTTTGTCTGTTTCTCTTTTTTGCATCCCTTTTATTTTTAAGTGTGGACACAACAACCTTCCTTACATGAAATGTATGATTTATGAATATACATTGACTTATGTTTATGGTGAAATGCACTTTTCAGTTATGGAGATAAGATTATTTTTATGTTTATTGTTTCTTTAACAGAAGGGTTCACATGGAGATCTTTTATAATTGTTGTTAATTGTCATATTGGGGTTCTTTTAAAAATGGTAAAAGTTTGACTCTGAGTTTAATTTCTTTTAATTAATCATTATGTTGGAAGCTCTTACAAATATTACAACATCCCATAGTTCAATCACATTAAGCAGCATTGCTGCCATAAATAGTTTCAAAATATTTTCTTCCTTCTTCAACTCCTTAATATTAGCTCCTTCCTCCCAGAACCCTTATGTATTTTCTCTTCTTATAGTAGTTTTGGGGGGCCATAACTTACACAATCCAATATAAAAATTCACATGTGATGCTGTTGTTCTATCCCATCAGGTGTGGTTATTCAGTCATCAATGTTATCTGTCTCCTAAACTTCTCTCCCCTCACCTTCACATACCCCCAGGGAATCATTACTCCTGTTACTGTTTCCGAAGGGTCATCTCTCTTGGCTTTACTATACTGAATTATCTTAAATATACAAATGAGCCTGCTCAAATTTAACATGCCTAGTAATGAGAAATAAATAAAACCCACAATATTTAGGTGAGAAAGTATTAAAGAACAAGAAGATAGTTATGTTGTTCATCAATACTATACTACACCCTCGATTTATCTTCTCTATGGCCCTTCTGAGAGGGACTGTCCAGTTATCTTACAGGTGGATTTGGGGTCTCTACTACACTCATGCCCCTTAATACCGATGTGTTTGCTTGCTTTGAACTTCTGATATCTCTTTGCATCAACACTTCATGATCACACAGGTTGGTGTGCTTCTTCCATGTGGGCTTTGTTGCTTCCTGCTAGGTGACTGATTGTTTGACTACCAATTTTTAAGACCCCAGACACAATAAGTTTTAATAGGCAGGCACCATCAACTTTCTTTATCACATTTGTTTATGAACCCATTTTGTCTTCAGAGAGCCTGCCAGGGAGATGAGTATCACACAGTGCCATATATATTTGTATTTGGATACCCCCCAAAACAAAATTGCCCTGGGAGGAATGAAGCTTTCACAGTATGCTTTTTTTCCTGCTAGACAAGCATTGAACAACTCCCCCTGAGTTAGTGAATTCAGTGGCATCACCGGGGAAGATTCTCTCTGATCACAGTGAATTTTTTTCATAATAGCAGTTTCCCTCAAACCTCATTTTTTTGTGATGGTCAATTTAAAAGAACAGCATGCAGCTGTGAAATTTGGTTTTCTCCTCAAGAAAAAAATGCTACAGAAACTGTTGTGATGTTGAACACGCTTACAAGGACAGTGCTGTGGAAGATACCCCAATGGACAAGTATTTTTTTTTTCATTTCAAAAAACTGAAATGTTAATAGATGACACGCCTCATTCTTGACATCTATCAATGTCTCACATGGAGGAAAATGTCAAATTGTGGTGCATTTGGAGTTCTTTCCCCCAGCAGGTCAGACTGTTAATCAAGTGTTCTATTTAGAGGTTCTGAAAACATACTGTAACGGTGTGCAACAAAAAGCCTGATTTGTGGCCAATGAGAGACTGCTTTTGCCACCACAGCAATGCAGCTACTCAGGCAACCATCTCATGGTACCAGTTTTTGACCAAAAAACAGCATCTATCTCTTATCCCACATACCTTACTTACCTGATCTCATGCTGTGCCACTTATTTTTGTTTCTGTGAATGAAGGGGAACATGAAAGGACAGTGATTTGGTGACATAAAAGATAAAGGAAAAAATGAAGATGGTACTGTCAGGTGAATTTGAAAAATGCTTCCCAGAATGGCATAACAGATTTGAAAAATGTATTATATATATATTAGAGAGTACTTTGAAGATGATAAGGTTGTTTTGTAAATTAATATGTAACTTTAGAAAAAATCTGTTGTTTATTTTTAGATACCCTCTTGTGTTAGTCTGGATTATCTAGAGAAGCAAAGTTATAGAAACTCATATATTTATAAGAAAGATGTTTATATATAAGAGCCGTTGAATATTGAGAAAACATCCTAGCCTAGTCCAGATCAAGTTCATACATCTGATATCAAGCTATAAAGTCTTCTTCAGACTCATGAAGCACATGCAATGACACGAAATGCAGGAAGATCACAGGCCAGTGATTGGGACGTCTTGTGGATCCGTTGGCACTGTCCTCATCTCAGTGCTGGCAGGGATCTCTAAGTGACTTTGCCAGCTGCAGAAGTCTGGTTCCATCAGCTTCTCTCAAAGTGTCTTCTCCACAGGAATGTCTCACAGGGAGAGGAGAGGAGAGGAGAGGAAAGGAGGGTAGGGTAGGGAAAGGGAAGGGAGGGGGAGGGTAGGGTAGGAGAGTAAGAGAGAGAGAGAGAGAGAGAGAGAGAGAGAGAGAGAGAGAGAGAGAGAGAGAGAGAGAGAGAGACTCCTGCCTTCAAGGAGGAAATGCAGGAGTTCCCAGAATGATCAGAAGGCCATGGCCACCTAGAGGCCTCATTGTCTATATCCTGATTGATAAATAAGACCCCACGTCTACACTCTTAATCCTCAAATTGGCACCAGATTATCTACCCCCTATACACACACACAGGCACATGCATGTACACATATGTATTTTCTCTTCTTTCTTTTTTTCCCTTCTGCCCTACTATCACATTTGCCCATTGCTTACCTCTCATTAATTCCTCTCCAATGCACTTTGATTGGCCAGACATGACCAGAAAAGCTCCATCCTTCTAGCCAACAGGGGAATAATAAGTGCCTTTAATTTCCTTAGAGACAATCTGCTTGGGAGATCCAGTGCCCTCTGACTGAACTAATAGTAAAGGAAACTGAAGCTATGTATACAGTTTCAAGCAGTTCCTTCCTCAAAGTGGGGAGCTGAGTCCTTGTTTGTTGTCTATTTTTCATCTGGAAGCGCCACTGAAACTTGTTTACTTTAGATGACCTCACTGGCATTTGAAATACAAATGACATAGCTTCCAGCATCACAACAACACACTTGCCACCACAGTACCACAAAGTGCCAACCAGTGGTACTCCATGGAGGCAAGAATGGCGGGACTCTGTCTTTCAGACTTTGGATTTCTCAGGAGAGACCAGCCCCTGGAGAAGGACATCATGTGTGGGAGGCAGAGGGAGAGGGGAAAAGAGGGAGTCTCTTGAGGAGATGGGTTGACATTGGGGCTGTAACAATAGGCTCAACACAGGAATAATTGTGAGGCCGCTGCAGGACCCAGCAGTGCTTCGTTCTATTGAGCAGAGATTTGAATTTCTCAGTTCCTCTGCAGGAGAAAGATGAGGGCTCCAGCAGAACTCCAGACTCAGAACCCCTACAGAAAGTAATATTCTCTCCTTTAGGGTTTCTGTGAGTTGGAATCAAGTCACTAGGAGAGAAGGGCAACTTTTTTTAAGCTTTTGATAATTATATAAGTACTGTCCTGTGCGTTCCTTTCTAGGAAAAAATAGAAGACAGAGTTTGTGTCTATTCGCTCTCACCTCAACATTCTTGCTGTTGCTAGATGCCTCGGCTTAGACTCAGAGTGGACTTCTGTGTAACAGAATTAGACATTGTCTGGTCCTATGCTCTCTTTGTGAAAATTGTTATGTTTGAGTGCACTGTTTGCACCATTGCATCAATCTATTTCACTGAATGTTTTCCCTCTTTTGCTGAGCCTTCTACTTTATCTCTGTACATTCCATGATATAGACTTGTATTACTTTAACTTTTCCTTCAAACCTGTTAATATCTGCCTTGTGCTGTCACATCAGATGAGTAAAATAAATTCTTTAATGTATGCTCATTTTATATCTATATAGGAATAGAGATGTAACTTAAATTACTTTACTAATTTACCTAGAAAATATTCTTTACATAATTCAGTTAGCCTAAGGTACTTTATGGAATTTTTTTTGTTTTGTTTTGTTTTGGGCATCACTGTTCTCCGGTGGTGGGAGTAGGAGGTCCAGCTCCACTGCTGGAATTGAACCTCTGTCCCAGTGGGCCGCAGTCCCGCGCACAACCACTATGCCACCAGGGCTCAGCCCTATGGAATTTTTATAACATTGAATTTTTCAAAAGCAAATAGGTGGGATGTAGATGTTGCCTAAAATGGTGAAATAAAGCTTAGAGTCTTCTCTTACCCATTAGTGATTAAAAGCCAGGCCCTGACATCTAGCTAGTCAGTAAAGATTCTGCGACAGGTCTCTCTCTATTAAGGCTGCACCCTTGACCTTCATCAGCAAGAGCTTCAAGACCTCCTCACTTTCAGTAACCAAGGTTGTGTCACCTGCATACCAAAGCTTACTAATAAGTTTTCCTCTAGTTCTGATGCTGTAATCTTCTTCATATAAGGTGGTAGTTACCTAATTTCATGTCAGCTTGATAATTAAGTGTAGGGGTGGAGTATAGCCTGTCAATCAACTCACAACCTGATGATACCTCCTTGTGGGTGTGGCCTTCTCATGAGGATTCTGGGAACACCCCCTCTCCCTGCTTCATCTTCCTGCTGACAAGCCATGGGGAGACTTGCTGAGTCCAGTGAAGGCGTCTCTCTCTGCTTCACCTTCCTGCTGTTGAGTCACTCAGAGAGCTGATAGAGCCTCACTGAGGCCTACAAGATCACTGAATCTACAAGACTTAACACCCACTTTCCTGTGATCTTCCTGCATCTTGAGTCATTGCATGTGCTGTATGAGTCTGAATAGAAATATGGAATAGGATCGTATTTATGAGCTAATACTGGACTTGTTGATTCTATCTGGACTGGGCTAGGGCATTTTGTTAATATGCAATTAATCTTTGATATAAAGATTCTAACACAGGATTTGTCTCTCATGTCAACCCGAACTAACTCATCCAGTTCCTCTGATTATTTGCAAAGCATACAGATGAAATAATACTACCCTGATGCACACATTTCTTCCATCTAAATCATGCTGTATTCCCTTGTTCTGTTTGCATAACCACCTCCTGAACCACAGACAGGTTGCACATGAGCACGCTCAAATGTTCTGGAATTCCAATTCATCTCAAACACAGGTGAATGATTTTGCATAGTCAAAGCAGAACAGTTAAACATCTTTTTAGTAGTTTGCTTCCAACCAAGATTCATCTGAGGTCAGCGAATGGTGCCCTATGTTCTGCGTCCTCTTCTGAATCTGGCCTACATGTCTAGCAGCTCCCACCAATGTACTGCTGCAACCATCATTGGATGATCTTCGACAAAATTTTACTTGTCTGAGTTATTAATGATGTTCCACAGTATGTGCATTATGACACATTTTTTTGGGAATGGGTATAGATTTGGGTTTCTACCAGTCAGTTGGCAATGTGCTGTTTTCCAAAGTTTTTGGCATAGATGAATATTTCCAGTGCTCTGTCAACTTGTTGAAATATTTCCGTTGATATTCTTTCCATTTCTGGAGCCTTGTTTTTTGTTTCAATGTAGCTTGGACTTCTTTATCTAGCACCATTGGATGTCAACTAATTCTTTTTGGTAAAGTGCCTCTTTGATAAGGTTGAAGTCTTTTCCCAGTGATTATAGTTAGGTCTCACTGACTTGGTTCTGCCCATAGTAACCTTATGACAAAAGATCGAAGCAATGCCAGCTCCTGCACGATCCTTGCCATTATTCCTCTGTGGAGGCCCATTATTGCAGCCACATTGTCAATCCATCTGCTTGAGAACCTTCCTCTCTTTCGCTGCACCTCTATCTTACCAAGCAGCATGTCCTTCTCTGGGGACTGGTCAGTCCACTGGAGAGATCAGTCAATGCTGCGATTATGAAATTGCACAACAGATATAAAATTACAATTGCATCATAGGCATTGGAGGAGATGAGTGTGTCACAAGGCATGTAGCACACACTTAGCTGCTTCCTCACATTCCTTCTCACCTAGTGGGTGTAGAACTCTGGCTTCTAGTTACCACTGACACCTTCCGTAGTTTCTAACCTCCTTGTCGCTTACTGCATCTAGGAAATTTAGTCTGATCAATGAAGGGCGTTCCACATTTTGATTTGGGATTTTCTTTCAGGCTTAATATTTCAATGACTAGAAACTGAACCTACTGTGTAATTAGTCACTTTCATCAAAAGTATTCTTGCATTTAGATAAACTCTGTGAGCTAGAATTTTTTCTGTAATTAAATGTTGTTGCAATTTCTTGAGTGTCTTTTCTTGATTTGTACTTACATTTTTTAACATTTCTGCTGCTCTGACCTACTTCCCCTCACTGGACATATAAAAGAATATTCACTATCAAGAGAAGAAAAAGAATAGAAGATTTTATATTTGAATTACAATTTGCTTCATTTTGTTCTGAAATCATTAATTTTTGAAATAATGTTACAAAACTGCATCTGTATGCACGAAATTTTGATAGCAGAACCTATGTCATAGAAAGATTCACAATTTTATTTTTACTTAGTTTGAGCTTATCCTGGTCATTGGGGGTAATTTAAGTCAATTATCCAAATGTATATTTGGCAGATATCCACAGAGTCTATAAAAAAGTCCAGTTAATTTTACAGTAATGCATCTATTTATTTACAGAGATATTTTAAAAACTTAAGATTCTTTGAGAAATATATTGAAAGATGAAAAAAACTCAAAAGAACATGAGTGAACACACAGAGTCACACAGTCTTTTTGTACCAAAAAGAACTGGTTGACATTCAATCATTCCAAGATGTAGCATATGATCAAGAACCACAAAAGATGTCCAAGCTGTTTTGGAGAAAATAGCAAAAAACAAGGGTCCCAGAAGGGAACACTAGCTGAGGTGTTTCAAGAAGCTGATAAATCACTGGAAGTACTCACTCGTCTATGTCAAGGAATAGAGGGCTGGAAGACAGCTACCTCTCCAACTGATTAGAAAAGACCTAGATTTGTGCCCATTCCAAATAAGGTGACCCGACAGTGTGGAAATTATCAAATAATAAAATTAACAACGCATGCAAGTAAAATCCTGTGGGAGATTATTCAAACATATTTGCAGCGGATCATCAACAAAGAGCTACCCCAAATGCAAACTGGATTCAGAAGATGTGGCCTCAGATGGATTGGGGGCTGAAAGCAAAGAGTGTTTACTTCGGTTTGATTGATTGAGAAAACACATCAGACTGTGTGCATTTTAACTAATTATAGATTTTCTTGAGAAGGCTGGAAGTTCCAGAATGCTTTGTCGTGATCATGAACAACCCATACATGGATCAGTAAGAAGTAATGCAAGTGGAACACGGGAACACCACCTGGTTTAAAATCAAGAAATACATGCAGCAGATTGTTTCCTTTTACCAAAACTATTCATTCTGTATGCTTAACAAATAAGCCAAGAGTCTAGACGATCTATATTAAGAAGAACATAGTGCAGGGAAGCTTAAACATGTTGAAGATCAACAATGTCACTTAGAGCAGGGGTCAGCAAACTCTCGAGGCTGAAGAGCTAATCCTGTCCCTTCTAACAACTTTAAAATCAGTCAAGTGTCTTAAATATGTTTTCCCAGACAAATGAAATCATCGTGATCTGAAATAATAACCCTCAAATATTTTAATGGCACTTCAGAGTCACACGCTCACACTGAAAGAGCCGTAGTTTGCTGACCACTGACTTAAAGGAATTGGGAGTGCCTAACTGCAGCCATGGTGTGTTGTAATCATTGCCTATGCCCGTGGGAGTTGGAAAATGATTAAGCATTGGTGCCTTTGGTTTATATTATTGGTTAAGAATATTGAAAATGCTGTGGGTTACCACAGGAATAGACCATTCTGTCTTAGAAGAAGTACTGTGAGAATGCTCCTTTGAAGGAAGGATGGGGAGACTTTGTTTCAGCTTCTCTGGGGGTGTTGTCAGGAGAGACCAGCCCCAGGACAAGTATAGCAGACATGAGAAAAGAGAGAGGCACTCAAACTGAGGGACCACCTCAATGAGACTGACTGACACAGAGGCTGTTATGATGGCTCAAAAAATAACCACCACTGTGAGGGGCACAGAGCTGAGCAGGGCTTCATTGTTTTGTACCTAGGGTATTAAGAGTCAGAAGCAACTCAAAGACACCTAGCAACTAACTCCAAGTACCATCACCACACGAAAATTAAATAAAATTCAAGGAGTAATTATACAAAATCCTAGTTGTGCATTTATCTTCTTATTAATGGCTGATAAATTTAATGGGATCATTTTACCCTAACTTAAGCAAACATTTTATGTACAAAATGGCAGCATTTTAAATTAAAGTATGGCATTCTTACTTTCTCAAGGCTTTGTCTTCCTGTTCTCACTGTTGCTTCTGTGTTTACTTAGAGAACACTATCCTAAGATTACATATTTTAATGGCAAGGCCAACTTAAAAATAACTTGGCTGAAAAATATGGCTTGTTTTAAGTAGAATAAATATGATTAAATTGATTGCTTCATTAGCATTTTGAGTAATTTATCAATTCAATGAGTTTTATCTGAAATATATGTATTTTCTTTTTTCACCAGTCTCTCTATTCCTGAAAGAGATTGCAAATGTCTGAGTCATACACGATCCCTGATAATGCTGCCAAAAGTTTATTTTTAATACACCTTAGTATATAAACCCATTCACATTCTAGAACGGTATTAGAGAGAAGCAATATAACCTCCTTTATAATGGTTCCCCTGCTTTAGGAAGTCATTAACTTCAGAAACTGTGTGATTAGGATGACTAAATTTTTCCTTATAATAACCACATGAAGGGAAAATGATAGGATTGCTAATAGGTACTAGTCATAAGTGCCTGGGGAAGGGTATCACGCAGGGTAAAGTAGAGAACCACCAAAAGAGGAAAGACCATCAACCAAAAAGATTGTCAACAGTGGTTGCAAAAATGGACTCAACCTAGCACTGGATCCAATGTAGCACTGAGGATACTTTGTCATGTTGTACTTAGGGTAATTATTCATCTGAATAGACCCAAGGGCACTTAAAAACAACCATAAGCTATATCACAGAAGATGTGAAAAGGGGATAAGATATTTATAATGAGATTACAGACCTTGGGAAGTACTAAAATCTAGCTCATCATTAGCTTTTCAGATACGTTTCACAGTATTTTACTTGTGTACATACACACACAAATATACGATTTAAATCTAAAGTCTTCCTACCTTTCTTCTAATTATGACCAAGTCCCATGATTATGCAGTATTGTCTTCACTGACATCCTGCTGGACTTTAGCTATTATGTCATCTCCTAAACCAATCTCATTTAAGGGTTACCGTGACCTAATATTTATATATACGATCCTCGAGAAGACTTGCTTTCTGAATTCTACTAGCCTTTTCTGTCTTGACGGGGTTTAATGGACAAGGTATAAGAAAACTTAAGATTGTGCCTTCATCAATCTCCCTTAAGGGGCATGAAGACCTTGAAATGATTAATTTTCTGTGTCAACCTGACTGAGCTATGGTGCCCAGAATTGTGGCTAAATATCCAGGTATTATAAGAAGGTAAATAAAAAATATAAACACCATTATGATCTAGTAGTTGTCTATCTCATCCAGGTTATGTGCTTTGGCTTGTCTTTGTGCTCTTTAAGAGCTTGTATGTTCTTCAATTAAAGTAAACACAACAACAGCAAAACCAAGTGCAATGCCATTGAATTGATTCCAACTCAGAGAAACGCATAGGCTTTCTGAGTCTGTAGATCTCCACAGGAGCAGATAGCCTAATATTTCTTCTTCCACAGAATGGCTGGTGGGCTTGAACCTCTGACATTATTGTTAGCAGTCCGGTTGTTATATGGCAACAGCTCTAGACCTCTTTAATAAAAGAGTTGCATGTTATTAAATCAGTTGTTCTTAATTAAAGCAGATTTCCTTCCACAAATATGTATGTTTCTTGTCTAATTAATTAAAGACAATAAACAAAAGATGACTCCAGACTGTAAATAAGCAAGTTGTCAGAACTTTTCCATTTTTTCTCGCTCCCTGACCTGTGAATTGTTGTACAAAGGACTTCAGGTATCTGTAGTGTAGGACTTGATCTGCAGATTTTAGAATAACCAGCCTTGATAAGTGTGTGAGCCAATTACCTAAATATGTATTTCTCTCTTATCTATGCATCTATCTATCTATCAATCTATCATCTATCTATCATCTATCTTACCACCTCTCCTTCTCTAGAAAACCCAGATAAGCTTTAATAATTAAGTCCCCATACCATCCTTTCTGGCCCAATTCTTGTTCCTATCACCCCTCTGGACTCACTCTCCTCAGACACTCAGGAAATCTGAAAACCCTGAATCCTTCAAAATAGCCCTTAGATTAACCCTTAAAATAGCCCTATGAAACAAAGAATTGTCACTTTTGAATGACAGTGCAGCATGTTCCACCTGAACAATTAATAATCAGTTCCTGGTTACCTTTTAATTTTAGCTGTAATTCTATTGTATGTTATTTGTTTTTCTCCATTCTCCTCCATGAGTAGTTTGAGTTAAGGGTAAATGTTTCTTTTTGCTGAGTGCCCATGTTAGAAGTGGGGCGACAGAACCAGAGATTTTTTGAAGAACTATATAAAACAAATCGGAAAGATCATTATAGTGAGGGCTGTAAACACACTGATATTCAATGTGTCATTTTAGGTTTTCTAAGCTATTGGTAGTATCTGTTATATTGACTGTAGACTGGTTTTGCTATCCACTTTTACCAGTGTTGTTATTAGTGTTAGGTGCCATCTAGTTAGCTGAAAACTACAGAGACCTCATGAACAATAACATTAAACATAGTCAGGTCCTATGCCATCCTTACAATCTTTCTTACATGTAAGGCCATTGCTGCAGTCACAGTGTCAATTCATTGCATGTAGTGTCTTCCCTTTTTTCCTTCACCATCTCTACTTTACCAAGCATGAGGTCTTCTCCAGGGACTAGTATCTAGTGTCAACATATCCAAGGTATGTGAGATGAAGACTCACTTTCCTTGACTCTAAGGAGTACTCTGTCTTTACTTCTTCCAAGGCAGATGTGTTTGTCCTTTTAGAAGTTCATGATACTTTTAATATAATGGTGCTTCCATGGTACTTCACCAGGACACCAATTCAAACACATGGAAGCTTCTTCAGTCTTCCTTTTTCAATGTCCATCGTTTACATGCACACTAAGCAATTAAAAATACCATGGCTTGGATCAAGCACACGTTAGTCCTCAAAGTACATTTTTACTGTTCAAAACGCAAAAGAGATCCCATACAGAAGATTTATCCAGTGCAACACATCTTTTGATCTCTTGACAGCTGCTTTCAATAGCATTGATGGTATATCCAAGCAAGATAACTTCAATATTTTCTTCATTTTTCACAAAATTACCTATTGATTTAATCATGAGGGTGTTGGTCTTCTTTTCATTGAGTTTTAATCCATACTGAAGACTGCAATCCTTGATCTCCACCAAGAAATATTTCAAATACTTCTCACTTTCAGCAAGCAAGGCTGTGTCATTTGTACATCACTGGTGGTTAAAAGTCTCCAATCTTGATGCTACATTTTTTGGCATAATCCAATTTTTCTGCTCAGCATATATATGGAAAATTATGATAAGAGGATACAAGCATGATGCATATCAATCCTGATGGTAAAGTATGTGGTTTTCTCTTTTCCTGTTCATGCAACTGCCTCTTGTTCCATGTACACATTCCAGAAATCCAATTTTTTCTCAAAGCTATCCATAGTTTATATAATTAAATAAACTAAATAGTCACATAATTAAATAAAACACAAGTAAACATTTTTTCTGGTGATGGTTCATTATGGAACTATGTGGATAAAAAGTCTTAGAAAAAAGACAACCACAATATTGAGAGTTAATTCTGAGAGTCATGAACAAATAAGTCTTAGAAGAAACACAATTGGAATGCTGTAATGATTAAAAAATAGGGACAATAAAGCTTATATTTTTGTACCCATTGTCAGGAAAGACCAATCTCTAGAAAAAGACGTCATATTTAGTAGAGAGGCATAAAATTAAGGAAACTTTTAATGAAGTGTATTGACACAATAGTCACCACATTAGTCAGTGATATCCTAATGGTATTGTGCATTAAGGATAGGGTTGCTAACCTCAAGCTGAGTATTTCAAACCACTAACAGATCCTTAGGAGAACATGAGGCTTCATATTTCCCTAGATAGTCACAGTCTTGGAAACCCACAGAAGCAGTTCTATCCTGTCATATCTGGTCACTGTGAGTCAGAGTAAACTTGATGGCAGTGATTATGGTTTTTTGTTTTTTCTCGTAGTCCAAAATGTAGTCAATACTCTGCACAACGCCGTAGGTCAAATATATCATTTTAAAAACATTTCATTGTTCAACTTTTACAGCTGAGGAAATTAAAAAATCCATGATTGGGTCAGACTCATCTTTGTGGCAAAAGTGTCATCTTTGCTTTTAAAAACTCTTCTGCAGATACACTCATTGCAATTGCTCCATTTTTTTTAGGCCACTTCTATGGGCATAGACTGCTGATTCAAGTAGATTGAAATTCTTGACAGCTTCCATGTATCTTGGTGTGTGATTGCTGGAGTTGGGAAGATTTCTCCTTGAGGTACAGGTGGTTTTTGTTTGTTTGTTTTTGGGGGAGCATCACTGCTCTCCAGTGGTGGGAGTAGGAGGCCCAGCCCCACTGCTGGAATTGAACCTCTGTCCCAGTGGGCCGCAGTCCCGCGCACAATCACTACGCCACCGGGGCTCAGCCTAAGGTACAGGTGGATAGGCTTAATTCTAGCATTGGAGTTGGGAGAATCCTGACTGGGGGCACAGCATTGGTGTTTACACGAAGCAAAAGAAACTGAGTCAGAGTAAAAATCTTCCAATAAAAGCAGTTGGGAATTTGCTTCCATAGGGAGAGGATGATCTCATCTGTGTTCCTCAATGCCCTGAACTTGCAGCTGTGCTGACAAAGAGCTCTGGGGCTCCCTTACCCCCCTTGTGAGGTCCCTGGGCTCATTCTACTTCTCCCTGGATAGAGCAATCTAACATTCAGAAAAGTATCATTATGATGTGGTTTTGTGAAGTTTCCACTACTCCATTGGTCTTTAAATTGTATTGGGACTCATTGTACAATTGCATCTTTGGACTTAAGGAAATACCATGCCCAAATTGATTGTCCAACATTTAAGGCATGTTTAGGTTCATGGCTTGCATTAAAGATTTGCTTCAGTTTTCATTGTTAGTCTACAGAGAAGATTTGACAATTTGGGTTTAAAACAGCCTTTAAAGACCTTTATTGCATAATATTCATTTCTATTGTGTATCTTTGTGCACAGTTCTATGCCACCTCTGCTGATGCTGAAGTTTTTGCTCTAGTCTTTGCTCCAACAGAAGCTGTCAAGCCAGGAATGCTAACTTGTTTGGTCTGATTTTGCTTCAGAAATTATAAAGAGAAAGCAAGATAATAATTTAAAGGTGAGCCAGATAATCATATACCATGATAATCATATATCATGATACCATGATACCATGATAAACCACCATTTAAGTATTGCACACATTTGGTGATTTCCAAACCCTGAGCAGTTGGTGGCAGTATTTGAAGCAAGTTCCATGGCTGGAGGATTGTTGTCTCTCCTACTGCTGATGCCGTGCATCTGTGGTTAGGAAAACAAAAAGGCAGGTCCATTCAAGTCTTCCTGAGGCTTGGATGTGATCATGTGCATGGTCATATTGTCATAAGTAGTACATGATCGGTACCACAGTAATTTATCTCTGACTCTGTGACAATCTACTTCAGCTTCCTTGTTGAAGAAGAAACAAGCTTTACCCGAAGATAAATTCAAAAATAGACTGACGAGTGTTGATAAAAGAATAAAAACACATTATACATTTGATGATATAGGAAGATTTTTACTACTGACTTCAAATTACTTTTGCCTGAAGTCAGGATTTCAGATTTTTTTGTTGAAATAAATGACTTAAAAATTTCTCTAGTTTAACATGGTGGGGGAGGGGCCAGCATCCCACACCCACAGGGACAAAGACAAGAAGAGAGGAAAAGGAAGAGAGCTGGTCCAAGCTCCACGCTGACACATGATGCTCAGCGGAATACATCCCTCTGGAGACCCAATGCACCACAGAAAGGACTGGGCAAACAATTCCTGGGGGCACAAGAGAGGGGAGGAGAAAAACACATGGATGGGGGAGGGGGAGCAAAAAAGTGGTCAGGAATCGATGGAAAGGAGGGTGTGGGAGGTATGGTCAGGATTAAGCAAGGACAATGAATCTGTGAGAAAACAATGAAATGCCAATGAAGGTGGAACATGATGGTGGACAGGAGGGAGATGGAAGGAAATAGGGGAAAGAGCTCAAAGGCAAAGGGCACTTACAGAGGTCTAAACATAGATACATAGGAACATAGATACAACTATCTATTATAAGGTGGGAATAAATTTAAGAACATATCTATAGGCCAAATATTATGGTAGAAAGTGTACCTTGGGCCCTCACCCTGGTGCTCCCTCAATGCAAGAACACTTTGTTCTATGAATCTGGCATTCCTCCAGGCTCACTGGCCCAACACGATCACTGAGGTAAAATGGGTGCACAAACAAATGTGGTGAAGAAAGCTGATGGTGCCCAGCCATCAAAGGACATATCTGGGGTCTTGAAGTTCTGAAGATAAACAATAGACCATTTACCTGAGAAGAGACCACACCCACACAGAAGAAGCACAACAGCCAGTGTGGCCACACGGTGGTGAAAGGTCTAGGCAATAGACATCAAATGGGGGAAAACAAATCAAAACACAAATATCACTGTGTGCACACATCCCCAAGGTTCCCACTGAGGACATGTGGGAGCATGAGCAAGAGTTGTGAAGAAAGTTGATGATGCCCAGCTATCAAAAGATATAGCATACGGGGTGTTAAAGGTTTGAGCATAAACAAGTAGCTATCTAGTTCAGGAGCAACAAAATCCACCATAAAAAAAAGCTCACTTGCCTGTGCGATCATGAGGTGCTGAAACAATCAGGTATCAAAGAACAAAAATCAAAATCAATGGACCAATTGACTCTTGATATTGCTGAAGACAAATGCATACAGAGGCAAACAGAGTAGAAGAAACGATGGTGCCCAGTCACCAAATGATTGAATGCCTAGAGTCTCAAAGACTTGAAGATAATTGAGTCACCATTCAGTGCAGAAACAGCAAGCCCACATGGAAGAAGCACAGCAGCATGTGTGATCAAGAGGGGCCGAAGGGAGCAGATATCGAACATCAAAGAACAAGAATCACATCCTTACAAATGAGGGGGAGAGCAGGGTGGGAACCTAAAGCCCACTGGTGGATAATTGGTTGCCCCTTTACAGGGTAGTCATGGGGAGGAGACAGACCAGTTAAGGTGCAGCCAGGCAGTGATGATGCATACAAGTTTCCTCTATTTCCTGAAGCCTTCCTCTCCCCGCAACCATCATGGTCCCAACTCTACCTTACAAATCCAGATGAACTGGAGAAGGTACACTAGTATAGAAGGGAGCTGGAGATATGGGGAAACCAAGATGGATGAGCCCCTTCGGGCCAATAGTTAGATTGGAGATGCTGGAAGGGTAGAGAGAAGGTGGGGTAGAGAGAAGGAACCAACTGCAAGGATATACACATAAGCTCTTATTTGAAGGACGGGCATCAAAGGAGTGGGTTGGGGGAGAGGTCGGGCAGTGTAAGATATGACAGAACAATAACAATGTATAAAGTATTGAGGGTTGGTGGGGAGGAGAGAGCAAGGGAAGAGAGGAAGTGATGGAAAAGCCGATACTAGGGGCTCGAGGGAAAAGGTGGACGATTGGAGAACGATAATAGAAGTGGACATATGAGGGTGCTTGGAACAATATATTTATGTATTGTGAAAAATGATGTACGAGCCCCCAATAAAATGATTAAAAAATTCCAAAGTTAAAAAATTTCTCTAGTTTATAATTATTTAAACTAACTATATATGTACAGGTAATCTAGTCAATCTGAAAACCTAGAAAACGCTAAGCCTGTGATTTAAGATCTGTTGAAGAGATGATGGAAGGGTCACACATTCATCTTACTAGTCATAATCTGACAGATGTTCAAGTGTTGTCACTTAACAGCACTCCTAATTTGTTATAAAATATAATATCCTCCAAGTATTTGTAAAACATCATACTTAAGTTTTCATAGAGTTTCTACTGTATAATTTTTTGGACAGGCATAAATCATAAATAAATTTGATCCACATTCCTAAATTAACTGTGGACCTTAAATTAAATTTATAAATAAAATAAATGTGGGCATTAGCGAATGTATTAAATATTAGTAGCTGTTAACAAATATCTAATAGTAAATAGACTGAAGCAAAAAGTTTCAAATGAGCTATTAGAAGGAGTAAGCACAGTCTTAATATGCAGTCATGAAATAGAGACTGGCCCTGATAATAGAAGTCTCTCTATGTGATGATGAGGAGGCCATCATCCCCCTAGTAAAAGTATAAATGACAAGAGAGTTACCAGAAAAAACACAGATGATTTTTAGATCCATGTAACAAGCAGAACCAGGTACTCATTGAAACATCTATATCCTTCTGGCAGAATAGAATCTGAAGCATTTTACTTGCAGATAAGTGACAGGCAATGGAAGTAATTTAATCTACATTGTAATTCATTTGCTAAAATATATTTAGTTAATAGATAATGATTGGAGGTAACACTAAGCCACAATAAAGGTAATTGTTCCAATTTCTTCTGCTTTGAAGGAAGTTATAGCGGAGGGCTTTTCTAGCAGTCTTTAAAATAGCATGACAATGTTGCTGTCTAGTGGGTACTCACTCGAGGTGACCTGATGTATAACAGAATGAAAGATTGTAATAAAAATAAACTACTGCAATCTTGTACATCATGATTAATACAATGTGATTGTAAGGAAATATTTTAGAATAGTAGTTCAAGAAAAATTAAGATTAATCACTGTGTATCAATTTGTTAGTTATGCTAAGTTCCATTTCCTCATCTTTGAGATTATAATAATAATAAAATATTGAATAAATGTCATGATGCATCTAAATTAGGTGCTTTAAAAAAGAGCAAATAGTCAAAATTATCAAAGATATTTAATAATCAATATTTAACTATGAAAAAAAGACCATGTTAAGTGTAACAGAATTTCCACACAATAAAGCAAACACAGTTGGATGAGTTTTTACAGATGTGTCCCATCAATAACCATGAATCCCATCAAGATAAAGGAATGTGAGTGAAGGGACACATTGGAAAGAACAATAAGAAAAAGTACAATAAGAAAAAGTAAAAAAAAAGTATTAATTTGTAAAATTTTTAAGAGTTCATTGAGGAGGGGGTGGGGGGAGTGAAAGAAAATATGGGGAGCTGGGTGCCTAAGTGGAGGGAGGATGTTTTGAGAGTGATGTTCGCAACAAGTGTGCAAATGTGGTCTGCATACAATTGATGTATGTATGGGTCATGATGGGAGTTGTATGAGCCCCCAATAAAATGATTTATTAAAAAAAAGAAGGGGGAAAGAGAGCTTATACTAAGACTCAAGTTGAAAATATTTGGAAGTGAATATGGCTACATGCATACATATATGCTTAATACAAATAATGTATTATTATTTGTATTATAAGAGAGCTGTAAGAGCCCCCAGTTGAGTCACTGAAAAAAAAGGTTATGCTGACTTTGTAGAATGAATTTTGGAGTTTTCTGTCTTTTTCTATATTCTGGAATAGTCTGTGTGGTATTGGTGACAGCCCTTCACTGAATATTTGGTAGAATTTCCCTGTGACGTCATCTGGTTCTGGACTTATCTTGGTTGAAAGTTTTTTCATAGCCTTTCTACTACTTCTTTCATTATGGTTCTGTTGAGGTTGTCTACATCTATCTGTGTTAATTTAGCCAGATGGAATATTTCTAGTTACTCTCCTCTTTCTTCTAAGTTATAAAGTTTGCTGGAGTAAAGTTTTCATATTGTTTTGCTATTATTCTTCTATTTTAATTCAATCTGTTGGGCTGAGCACTGGTGGCAAAGTCATTGAGTGTGGGACTGTGGCCCACTGGCTTGGCAGTTCAAATCCAGCAGCAGCTCTCCAGGAGCAAGGCTGCACCTCCCACTCCCACCAGAGGGCAGTGATTGCCCTCTCCCCAATAAAAAAGAGTTTTCAATTCAATCTGTTGCAGTCACTTTGCTCATCTTTCCCCGCCTTCTTTAGTAAGTCCGTTAGTTTTGTGAATCCTTTCAATTAACTGACTTTTATTTTATTAGATTTTTTTCCAGGTCCTTTATTTTTGCTATGATCTCTATGATTTAATTTTCTTCTGTTGTTGGAGGGTTTATGTTGTTGCCCTTATTCTAGTTGTTGGACATATTTTAAGAAGTTGACTTTGAGTTTCTCCTTTTATTCACATGTGCATTCATTGCTATAAATTGCTTTCTGATTATTGCTTTTGCTATTTCTCAAAGGTTTTAGCCATCACTTTTCTGTCAGCTTGTCACACTGTGGTGACTTTTGTGTTGTTAGGAATCTGGAAGCTATGTGAATGTTATCTCAGAAGCCACCCAAAGTGAATAGGTTCAACAGACCTTACAGAGCAAACAGCTGCAAAATCTGTTAATACTTGGAATGTGTAAAGGATGTGTGAGTAACAACAAAGACTGAATCTATAAATGATGCAGGAGACATCAAAAGAAGATGAAAAGAATTCAGAGAGTTGCCATACCAACAAGAACTATTGGAAATGGAATTGGAGCACATAATGAAATGGATTGGATCAAATAATGGAACACAAAAATGAAATGGAATACATAAATATTGATATCCAAGGAAACAGAGAGCTTAAATGGACTGGTATTGGCCATTTTGAATCAGAAAGTCATATGATTTATTATGTCAGATAAAGCACAATCAAGAAACTGGCTTTACATTCATTGTCAAAAAGCACACTGCAAAAATCAGTCTTTAAGAACAATACTGTATGTGATAGGATTCTATCTATCTTCTTTCAAGGAAAACTAGTCAATACAACTACTATTCAAATTGATGCACCAATAAAAGCTAGTGATGGAGAAATTGAAGATGTCTATAAATGATTTAATTTGGAAATTAATCCAACATGTACTCAAGAAGCAGTGTTGATTATAGGTAACTAGAATGGAAATCTTGGAAAAAATAGTAAGGAACTGTAATCAGAAAATATGGATTTGTGATGGAAATGAAGCTGCAGCTTGCATGATAGGATTTGTTCATAGAGAATACCTTTATTCAAAAGCACAAAAGAAATTAGTTACATATATGGACTTCTACAGATGGAGTATGCAGAAATAAAATTGACTACATCTGTGCTGTGAGAAGACCAGATGGAGAAGCTCAGTCCTCACATATAATTCCAGGGACCAAATGAAGAAAATGAAAACAAGTTCATGAGAGCCAAAAGAATAGATTGAGCCTATCCCACCCGATTCAAGAACATACGAAGGTGAGTTGGGTAGGACATCAAGAAAAACATGCACGGAGAAAGCAAAAGGTATTTTAAAAGACAGGAAAGAAAGAAAAGAATAAAGTGAATATCAGAAGAGACTCTGAAATTACTCTTCAAAACAAAGTGGCGAAAGCAAATGGAATCAAGGGTGAAGTCAAAGAATTGAGTAGAAAATCTCAAAGGTCAGCTCAAACAGACCAAGTAAAATGTGATGATGAATGTACAGTCATAGAACCAGAAAACCAAAAGGGGAAGAACACGGTCAGACTATCTTCAGCTGAAAGGACTCAAGACAAAATTCAAGCCTCGCATTACAATCTTGAAAGATCCTATGGGCAAAACATTGAGTGATGCAGGAGACATCAAAAGAAGGTGGAAAGAATACACGGAGTTGCCATACCCACAAGAGCTATTTGAAATTCCACCATTTCATGACGAAGCATATGAACAAACACCAATCATTCTTGAGAGAAAGGGAGAAATTCAAGGTGCCCTGAAAGCCTTAGTCAGAAACACAGTAAGCAAATGTGATCCAGTACTAACTTTGCTTATTGAGTCATCTAATATTGAATATACCTCCATTAATAGGCTGACTTGTGGACATCAAATACATAAAGAGGAGTAATGAAAGGCAAAAAAAAAAGGGTCCATACTGTCATGTCTTTCTCTTTTTTCAGAAAAGAATTTTTACTTAAGATAATTAGTTAAAAGCTGATTTTTAATGATCCTAGATGCTAATTGGAGTGCATTACACATAATAATAATAATGAATTAAAGCATTTCAATAGGCTCTAAAAACATAGCATGCAAAAATAGTATGTCTGTGGGCTTGATATAGCAATAATCAATTATTTTTTCAGGATTGACGGATATGAAGTTAGGAGTTTAGAGAAGATGTCGCGTCAAATGTTGGATGAAAATCATAAATAAATAGTCTTAAATATATAGTCAGGAGTGTCTGGTAAATACAAGCAGAAATATTTTGATTATAGCTGAATATTGTTCTTACAGAAGTCTTTAATAAAATACTTATATACAGTACTTTTGCATGTACTGAAATGAGCCAAAATTGTGAATGAATCATTATGTCTGAATTTGACATTCATCCAGGAGAGGCTATCATTTTAGATATTGAAACTTTTATGGTGAAAATAATTGAAACCTCATCTTCATATTGATGTAAAGCTGAGTTGGTATATGTACAAAAGGAAGGTGAGTTTAGGCTTCGTACTTTGCCTTTAGTTTGGTTTGTCATTTTCCCCCTTAAAGATGCAGCAATTTAATACCTATAAATACAGTGGGATATAAATTGGTATAAATTTGTTTTCGTCTAACTTTTATGTTCTCACAGAAAGGTTTAATATAACATTTTATTTAGAAGGTAGCAGAACATCAGTGTGATTTATTATTGATGAGAGAATAAGTGCTATCTCTAACAGAAAGTTTTTTAGAAAGGTTTTCTTGGGAGTACTTTACTATGTAAGTTGTCAAACAGTCACATTGCCAAACAGGTAGAACTTAAAAACCATTAAGAGATTTACTTAAATATTGATGTGATTTGTACTTTCATGGGCAGCGAAAGTAGTGATATTCAACTAGTGTTTCCTTTTCTGTAACGGGAAACACAAACACATATTTACACATACCTCAACTTCTATTTTGCTCCGAATATTCAATGGTATTCTTAATTATGTCACTGATATTACAATAGCTGTTGCACTTGACTCTAATAAATCTTATTCCAAATTGATTTATAGTTGAATTTTAAACAGGATCAATGGATTCATTTATGCTGATTCTCATTCTTCTATCCAAAATGCGCTACTCCATGCAAAGAGTGATATTATTAGATTTGATTCAAAATTTTGTGGTTGTCTCAGAAACAGCAGTACACCTGAAATGTGATATAACAAATGAAGAATCAAATTACTAATACTGGTTGGACCTGACAGTCTCCTCAATATCTAATTTATAGCAACATGTATATAAGCTGTTAAATTTATTAGCAATAATAATGATTATAAACCAACTGTTAAATTATTAGCAATAATAATGATTATAACAGATTCTAATTCCATGTTAGTTACATAATTAAAAATTCATATTAGAAAATATATACTAGTAGATTATCCTTCTCAATTTAACTTTAAATGTGTAAGGGAAATTTATTTTAGAAATATCAAATCTAATGGAACCCTGTGAGTTCTTATTTGTTATTGATTCGAATTTAGGTGGTTCTCAAAACAGCAATCAAGCTGAGAGGAATTACTAAGAGGCAGAAGAAGGGGGAGTATAAGAATGGGTAAGGAGGAAGGTAAAAGGAAACAGAGGAAATATCTAGGAAGCAAAGCTATGGATAGAAGTAAAAACATATGTGAATACATTAATTCATAAAAGTATATATATTGGCATATGTATGTGTAACTATATGGCAATACATTGAGGTAGTAGATGAACTTTGGGGCTCTGCTCAAGTCCTGCTCAAGCACTTTGTTCTAACAAACTGGGATTCTGACCAATGAAGACAAAATGGGTGCTCAAGCAAATATGGGGAAGAAAACTGATGGTTCCTGGCTACCAAAAGATATAAGATCTGGGGTCTTAAAGGCTTGAAGGTAAACAAGCAGCCATTTAGCAGAGAAGCAATGAGTCCACATGGAAGAAGCACAGCAGCCTGTGTGATCATGAGGTGTCGATGAGGTCAGGTAACAGGTATCAGAAGACCCCCAAACAAACAAGCAAACAAACATTCAAAAAACATATTGCTGAGAATTAGGGGGGTGGGGAACAGCAACCCCAAACCCATCTGTAGACAATGGGACATCACCTCACAAAAGGGTTACAAGGTAGAGATGAATCAACCAAGGTAGAGTATAACATCAGTGGTACACACAATATTCCTCAGGCCCCGAGACTTCCTCACCTTCCCCTATCACCATCCACTTGAGGCTTTCTAATCCCAGTGCTGTCTTTCACTCTGGGCAAGACCAGAACATGTACAAAGTACAGAGAAGAGCTCATAACACATGGAATCCAGGTCAGATAAACTCCTTAGGAACAGAAGTGGAGTATACCAGGAGGATGGGAGGAAGGTGGGGAGTGGAAGGGCTGAAGGGAGAATCGATTACAATAACTTATAAGACCACCCCCAGTGGGACAAATATCCCAAACTGTGGGGAAAATGAAGACAGATGTTGGCATAAGATTTGAAAATAATAATAATTTATAATTTAATAATGAGTCACAAGGGTGGGAGGGGGGAAGGGAGGGGAAAAAGAGCAGCTGATACCAAGGACTCAAATAGTAAATTTTATTAAAAGAAATTAATATAAAGATTAAATATGTATGCAATAAACATGCAGATAGCACAGCCATTATTCTTTAAAGTTACTTCTCATTTACTGCAGAGCAGGGAGTAATAGTGTAAGACAGAATAAAAGAGTGCTCTAATAAAAATCCTAATTCCCTCAAAAACTGGTAGTTTCACTCAGAAAATAGCAGTTAATTATAAACGAGGATTTAACAGATGGCTTAAGTGGGGTCAGTATGAGTCAGAATCGACTCGAGCAGTAATGATTTATGTGGGGTTGGGATTATTTAAGCTTTGTTTTAAGGGAGAGGAAAGTGCTCAATGAGCAGAGTAAAAGTTTCTATTGATAGTGAGGATGAAGGAATAATAACAAAGATAATAATTACAAAGTGGTACACAATAATATTTGGGAAATTCACTGGGGCTTCTAGGGGTGTTAACAGGTTACCATATTTCAGTATTAGAAAATGTTAAGAATCTATTTTCATTGTCCACAGCGGCATGTCTTCTTAGACATGAGAGCAGCCATGGCAGCAGCCACCTATTTCTCTCTACTCCAGACACTCGACCAAGGGGCTTTTGGCATCTGACTGTTCCATGGGTCAGGAGCCCACCAGTCTGACTCAGGGCCCTGGTGCTGCTCCTCTGCTCTGCCTCATGCTGGCACAAGATTGACAACGAGTGCAGAGTCAGCTGGACAACCCTACTAACAGCAAAGGAAAAGAAAGAATAAAAATCAAGGCTGAGATACAGGAGAGGGAAAATAAGAAAACTATGGAGAAAATTAATGCTGCTAAAAGTTGGTTCTGTGGAAGGATAAACAAAATTGACAAACTGCTGGCAAACTTAACCAAATAATGGAGGGAAGACATTTCAATAGCAAGGATGAAGGATGAAAGAGGGAGCATGAAATCACAAGGATAATTACGCAGTACTACAAAGGACTGTTCTCCAATGACTTCAATAACTTGACAGACATGGACAAATTCCTGGAAAAATAGTCCCTCCCCCTACTATCCCCAATGGGTGTCAAGAACTGCAATAAACCCATAGGAATAGAAGAAATAGACAAGGTAATCAAAGGATTACCAACAAAAAAATTCCCTGGACCAGATGGCTTTACAGGAGAATTCTGCCAAGCATTCAGGGAAGAAATGACACCATTCATACAAACATAGAAAGATATGACAAACTCCCAAACTCTTTCTATGAAATTAGTATAACACTGATATTGAAACTGGGCAAGGGGGTGAGCCCCAGTGGTGTAGTGGTTGTACACGAGACTGGGGCCCACTGGGTTGGAGGTTCAAATCCAGCAGCAGTTCTCCAGGAGCAAGGCTGGCCTCCTACTCCCACCAACAGAGAGCAGTGATGCCAAAAAATGAAATAAAATAAAATAAAGAAACTGGGCAAGGAACTCAAAGAATTGAGAACTACAGACCAATATCCCTAATGACCATTGATGCAAAAATCCTTAGTAAAATACTAGCCAATAGAATACAAAAGTATACAAATCAAATAATTCACCATGACCAAGTCGGGTTCATACCCAGGATGCAGGGATGGTCAACATATGGAAGCTCATTAGTATCATTCACCATATTGACATGAAAAACTATAAGAACCACATTATAATATTGATAGATATGAAAAAGACATTCAACAACATACAACACCATTTCGTGTTTTAGACACTCAAGAAGATAGAAATGGAAGGAAAATTTCTCAAGACAATACTTATTTATATCTTACTATAGGTCTTAGCTAACAGCATAAGGCAAAGAAAGGACATCCCGGGGAAAGGGGAGAAACTATCATTATTTGCAAGTGATATGATTTTATATATGGAAAATCCCAAAAACCTCACAAAGGAAGTACTGGAAACAATAGAGGAGTATGGCCGAGTATCAGGATATAAGATCAACAAACAGAAGTCTATTGGACTGCTATACAAATTGGATACGATCACAGAAGAGGAGATAATAAAGATGGTACCCTTCACAATCACCAAGCATAAATGGAAATATCTAAGGATATACCTGATTAAGACAACAAAAGATCTATATTAGGAAAATTACAGAACACTATTACAAGAGACAAAGAGTGATCTCAACAAATGGAAGATTATCCCAGGCTCATGGATCAGAAGACTCAATATAGCAAATATGTCAGTTCTACCCAAAGCATTATATAAGTTTAATGCAATTCCAATACAATTACCCTCATCTTTCTTCAAAGAAATGGGAAAAAATGGTTACCAACTACATATGGAGAGGAAAGAAGCTCAGAATTACCAGAGAATCCCTCAAGAAGGACACAGTGTGAGGG